>VNJM01001486.1:0-57887 GCA_008042475.1 Drosophila kanapiae | reverse complement strand
ATCTAAACTGTAGTATGTGCATATTTCGGTAGTCCGGATAGGCTGCTCGCCCAACTTCTCCTCAAGCCTGGTGCAACGGGTCACAGTACCAACGATCAACGAGATCTTTCAGATCTCAAGTGGGATGACAGGTTGGCAACTGACTTCCCTGACAGATCAGGTTGGCAACTGGGACTTTTGAAAAATCATTGGGTTCAGGACATTTTTGTACATATTGAAAAAATATTTCGTAAAGGGAAAAACCGTTTTAGATATGAGATATTTTTGTCCTTTATTATTTAAACCAAATCAAAAATATTTTTCATAAGATTTTCATGGCAGAAAGTCATCGGATGTTAGTCATAGGGGATCTGAAATGGGCTACCATTATAGTTCGGTCAAAAAAGGTCTTATTGGATGTAGTAGGTAGTTTAACTGGGAGAAATGTTTCATTTTCAGTTGGCTTAGTGTTTACTCTCTGCTAAATTCAATCAGATTTTGTAAGCTGAACAGAACGGTGTAGTATTTTTAGTTGCAAAATTATAAGTTTTTTTAAGTTCTCACTTCTCATCACTCTTGGTATTCGAAAACATACACCTTTTTTATTATTTAAAGTCCGCAAAATTAAATCAGTTTTCTACACTTCTTGTAAATTGAGTACACGATATGTCCAAATCACAGAGCTTTTGTAATCACGATTCGAAAAAACCATTGGAGGAAGACTCCAAATTAGAAATCAGACAGCCAGCACAGTGGTAGTGGAGACTCCGGTATGTACATAACACTGTCAATATCCTTGGTAAAATATTAACATCCAAATCAATTCGTAGACTCCGAAAGAGCTAAGACCACGACGAAACCTTTGGAGGAAGACTTCAAATTAGAAGAACAGAACAGCCAGCACAGTGGTAGCGGAGTTTCCGGTTTGTACATAACACTGTCAATATCCTTGGTAAGATATTAACATCCAAATCAATTCGTAGACTCCGAACGAGCGAAGACCTCGAGGATTTGCGATCTGAGTTTAATTGATTCAAAATTGAAGACCAGAACATGCCCATCTTCGCTGCCATTCCGCTCCTATTATGTTTCGGTGGAATCCATGCCAGAGACATGCTGCGAGAAAGGGTGTTATTCTAGGACCGAGCCTAATGCCGCGGGCTTCTCCATAAAACTGTTCGGCTTGCAGCGCATAAAAGGTGGGACCGACCCACTAAAGCGTGGGATGTGCAATCGCTCTCCTAATACTTCACCACTTCGACAACAAAGGGATGTCCACAAGAATCCGAAGGGAGCTTCCAGTAATCAAACCAAATCAGTAAGAGGCTTCCAGCAACATATCGAGAGGATGCAGAAGGGAATTTGTAAGCGTGATACCAACTGGTCTTAGCCAGTTGAGTTCGAAACTCACATCTTCAAGATTCCAAAGAAGTTTAAAAGTCAATTTCTTCGAAGGAAATAAATTGTTCTTGCAAGTTTTCTAAATATGTAGCATTGAAACTAAAGAATTCTACCATCGCGACGTATCAAGAGTTCAAAGAAGTTCAAAATTCAATTTATTCGAAGGAAAATAAATTGTTCTTGCAATTTGTCTAAATAACCCTAATAAATCTTCCTCTACGTACAGGAAGTAACTTAATTATATAAAAAATCCCTTATAACCCTTCGATTTTTTAGTTTTGTTTTCGGGACTGAGTTGCACGATATCTTGCAAAGAAACTAAATAATTTTACCAGCGCGACGTATTATAAATTACTTATATTCTCGACCTCAACAACTTAAAAGAGACCTATTAACGGCATTGACAAATTCGGATTCAAAGCACCTAAGCGGATGCTGCGCAATTAGTAAGCGGAAATAGTGCTGGAGATCGGATCCAAAAGAGAGGAAATCAGGGTGGTATTTGCCTATATTTGTTTTCTTCCGCAGCTCGGAGCTGACAATGAACCTGCAGACAAAAATGTAGGCGCTGTTCGCACAATGATCCCTCAAACAGGTTCCGGTGTCGGAGCAGCAGTTACTTGGCAAGTGTAAGTTGGGCATATCCTTTATCCTGGAGATACACACTGGATTACTTATTGACCCTTGTACTTCCTGGTGGATACACAGTGTTGGGCATCTTTAGCTTTTTGGCATCCGGTCGTTCTGTAAAAATTTGAGTAAATCTGACAATAAAAATGGGAGTTATTTAACAATAAAGTTGTAATATTCCGGCATTACTGTGTATTCGCTTCCCATAAGCATAAGTTGTCAATTATTTTAATACTATATAATAATTTATTAACAATTATTGAACAAAACTGAAACACTAGATTAGATGCTTCAAACAAGCCAGAAAATCCCATTTCTTCCCAGCCTAAAGGTGTGCAACAAGTATTCAAAGTTGAGAAAATATATAGAAGCATCGATACACTCCGAGAATGTTTTGGAGCTCACTTTTAGGTAACGAGTAAGATACCTTATTCGGAAAAAGACATGTGCTGATAGTTTCTATAAAAAGACTCGAATTGAATTTGCTTTATTTTTTAACCAACTATGCAGAATTAGCGACGGGCAGCGAAAGCTTAAGTACAACTCCGCTCGGAGTCTTTGGCCAAACAGTGCCAATTGTTTTTGGCACGAATGCAAACATTCGCGGATTCTAAGCGTATATAAACAATAACGAGAGCAGAAAGTACAATGTCAGAGATCGGATCCAAGACTGACGGAAGCCCCACTGTGTTTGCCCTGGCCAAACATTGCCAATCTTCGTGGTGATAGATGCTGCTGCTGCTGGAAGAGGTATAAAAGCCGGACGAACACTGGCACTGGCATAGTTCGAGTCTCCAAGCTCCACAACAAGATGCGATTCTTCTGCGTTTTGCTCCTTGCCACTTGCCTGATGGCTCTGGCAAACAGTGCTTTGGCAGCGGACCCCACAACCTCGCCAACTACATCGCCAACTACTTCGCCGACTACTTCGCCAACAACTTCGCCAACTTCTTCGTCCTCGTCTTCCAGCTCCACATCGACAGCCACCACTGTGGCACCCACAACCACTACGACCACAACCACCGCTGCCACCACCACCACCACGACTACGACGGCGTCCTCCAGCAACAAGAAGACCAGGACCAGGACAAAGACGCGTGTGAGGAAGCCCGTCGTGAAGAGGACGACAAAACACAAAAAGGATAAGAGCAGCAAGAAGGATAAGAGCAGTTCGAGCAAGAGCAGCAAGTCCAAGAGGAGCAAGCGCAGCCGTAGCAGCGGCTAAGAATTAAGACTGAAAGATTTCAGGCCAAGCCCAACGGTTGCAACCTCCTGTATCACTTTATAAGCGAATATTATTTTTGTTGTTCAAATAAAGCAATTCAATACGCAATAGTGCATGTTGTCTTCAAAAACTAGTTGAGGGGTCAAAAATATGATTTAATAGGAGGTGCTATTAAGGGGTTCACACCGAGAGGCTTTTTTTTGAATAAAACTTAACTTTTAACTCCAATGTTATTAATATTCAGTTTTTGTACCCTTGCAGAATATTGCAGTTTAGTCCGATAGTTCGTATAACATCCATATGATAGTAGGTCGACTTGGCATTTTTCCCGATTGTTCCTATGGAAGCTATATGATCTAGTGGTTTTATTTTGGTTTCCTTTCAAAATATGTAACGCTTGCATAAGAAATTAGACTATGACGAAAAATTTAAATTTAGCACGATACTCGTAGCTCAAACACTAAAAAGTTTGCATGGCTAGATCGACTCGGTTGTAGATGCTGCTAAAGAATATACATACTTTATGGGGTCGGAAGCAGGGATCTTCACTGCCTTGCAAATTTCATGACAACATTTTACACAGTGCTGTGCCTGCAGAGGCTGGGTGGAAAAAGTTCCAGACTCGCGAAGCAGGGCCTTAAGCATCTTTTGGGTACCCGATAAGTAGGCACCGATTTCGTATTAATCCTGAGCGTAACTTTGTCCACTTTCTTTTTGTTTACAACAAGAATAAGCCAATATTATTAATTAGAAATGATAAAGATATGTATTTGAGAAAATAGCTAAGTCCTACTTAATTTTAGATTTTAACTTCAAACTTTGGACTTCGAAAGCCAAAAAAGTTTAATTTTCTTAAATGGCACCCTGATGGCCAATACCATCTAAAACTAAGTGCTAAGCAATTTGGTGTCCTAAGAATATTGATTTAAATATGCTTATTTGATTGCTTTATTTTAAAAAAAATTATTGATCTTTGATCCTTATCTTTAGCTGCTGCGACGCCTTGCTGATTTTCTTTTTTAAAGTGGACGAGGAAAACTAGGAGGACGATGACGGCGCTGTGGTGGCGATGCTGGTGTTAAGGAGCTGGAAGAGGTGGCTGAGGTGGAGGAAGTTGAGGAGCTGGAATTGCTGGAAGAGCTTGATATTGGCCAGAGTCAGCAGGCAGGATAGAAGAAGGTCGCAGAAGAATCGCTTCAATCCCATCAATTGGCATCAATCGCATCAATTGGCTATATATGGCCTGGGCAAATACCGCCCGGATCCCATCACCGGCATTATTTCCGCTCTCTATTTGCGCAACACACGCTTAGAAGCTTAGCTTATTATATATACACTATTTTCCCAAAAACCCTATCGGGAGTGGTTCTTTCCGTAACTAATAAGTGACAATGCCATGTTGTTTATAGATCTGCTCGTTTAGATTGTTGAGTTTAAGAGTCATGGAACTCCCTCTTTCCCTCTTTCTGTATTTTCAGACACAAGCTAGCTTTATTTCCATTTATTTCCCTCAGCAGTAAACAGTTTCCAAAATGACTTAAGTCCTAGGCCACAGGTTTCATCTAGGTCAAAGCCTACAATACCTGAATTTTAGCTTGAATATAACAATTATAAAATAGAAAGTGAAAAGATATGGGACCAGATACTAAATACTTAGATATGTTTTAAAATGATTTGTATTTTTTTAGTGGCAGGCTAATCAAAATGTCCTTTTAGAATCCCACTGTTTCCTCGTCAGGATATCTTCAAGTTGATCGTTCTTCTTGGATATTTGTAGAAGCCTTTTAAGATCAATGTATAAACATTCTCAGAGATCGAACATCGCCTGATAGATTTCTATATGTTTATATGTAGGTATAAACGATTGTGTTATATTATCAGTCTCATGAAAGCTCTCCAAGATTTACGCGACTTGCATTTGCTTCGGTTTCATGGCTGCTCTGAGGAGGTCGAATCAATTGGATTCGCTCTCCCAAGACTCGGTCTGGTTCCCCAATACAATCTCAATGTCACCACCAACAGCCGGCGGGAACTAAAGCTACACTTGCATAAAATGTCGCCTAAAAATTATGAAATTATGATTATAAATTCATCTTTTTCTGTGTAACCACCGTTCGTCATCAATCAATTGTACAACCCACTGATGGTTTATGGATGGTTTTAGCCCCGATTTTTCGGTTAATCCGATCAAACAGATGAGATTGAAAGAGCTAATCCACAGATATCAATTCGCTTCAATTTAAATCACTCAAAAGTTGTCCATTAGCCAAGGAGCCCAATGGAAAGGATAATGTATTGCAGGCGTTCTCTCTTTTTCTGTGCCTTATCCAAAAAGTTTAAAATAATAAAAGATGAGATGCTCGTAGAAAGTTTTCTCCGGCCCCCGCCAAGGCCACAAAGAATCTGCGGAGCGTAAATAAATATTTGTGGCCAAATATCGTAGATTCGCACACATGGCCCCCTTTGTTGGATTAAGTGTTCCATTGTCTTTTGGCTTGGTTACGGTGCAAAGAGCTCCACTCCGCTCACGGTTGCCAGGTTGTTGGATTGCCATTCTGCTTGGTAACCGAGCGGGGATGTCACCAACTGATCTGTTGACCTATGGCCTTTCTAGCTTTGTAATTTATTTAAATACCCCTTGTTCGTACAAATAGGGGATGCTACGTGCCATGCTAAAGTCATTTTTGGATAAACTATATGATGTAGTCGAACGATTTAGTCCAACGATCTCGTTTCGATCCCGTTTTCGTATATGTAATATGCAATATATAGAAGACTATATTTGATCCAAGAAGATAGCTTTAAAATTGAGGGAATATCTTTCCTCGCAGACAAGAGATCTTCAATTCTGCAGTTAAATTGCGCCAATCTACAAAACACAAAAATATCTAACATTAATTCTATGTCAGGGATGTTAGATCCATCCAAGAAAATAGGAACTACTGTATCTTTAAATGCATCTGACAATCTTTCCTGCCCGCGAACAGCAATGAAAAATACACATTAACGTGTACGTAAAAACTATTGTAGGTCCAGTGAAATATACTGTTATGCAGTTACAAAATCCCACAATAATTAGAAATGTTTTTTTACTTTAAATCAACCCAAACAAGTTGGTTAAACAAAAACCAAGAAGAAATTTGTTGGAGTAAAATGAAATGGAACAAACACACTAACGGACATGCTAACGGACAAACTAATTATGAAATTAACGGACAAACTAACGGATGGACAAAAGGACAAACGGACTAACAGAGTGACGAACATTTGAACTGATTGACGGAAAGACTTACAGATAATGAACAAACACAGGCGACAAACAGACGTACATCAGACGGACAGAGGAATAAACATATGAAGGACGAACAAGGACGAACAGTAAAATGATAGCCTGACGGGCACACGGACATGGCTCAATCGACTCGGTTGTTGATGCCAATCAAAAATAGTTTATGGTTTCGAAAATGTAATCTTTGTTGGACATGAAGCCAGATATTCTGGACCATATATACAATAAGAGGCAAAATTTGTTTACTTAAGTCAATCTATACTATTTTTCGATAAAATACACTTACAAGTGGTGAAAACTTTCCATAATTTCGCTGCTAAAAGCCGAGTTTCGGACATTTAAAGGAACCCCATAAGAAAAATTGTTCACTTGATTATTTGATTGCTTTATTTTATTTAAATAAAAAGTAGTCTCGTCTAATCATGGTGGGTTTTCTGGGCATACTTAGCTTTGATGCTTATTTTTAGCCTTTGCGACTTTGCCTATAGCTCATATTCCTTCTAATAATAAAACTTTCCGGATTCTTTTCATCCACCGAAGATGGATCGATGACCTTGGCAAACACCGCCCGGATCCGTCTAGGATCCGATCTCAGGCATTATTTCCGCTCTCTATTTGCGCAACATACCCTTAGGAATTTATAATAAGAATTTATTTACATCGGGTCCAAAAATAATAAAAATCCTAAGAATATTTGTCAAAACTGCAATCGTGGGTGGTTCGTAATTAACAGATAACAATGCCAGGTTGTTTATGACTCCGTTTTGTAAGACTGTTTTATTCGAAAGTCATGGAATATTACTTGGCAGTACTCTCCCTTTTAATTACAATGTTTATAGAAGTAAAATCTCTCCATTTCAGACACAAGTTAGCCTTACATTCGCTATAGTTGGAAATCCCTTGAACAGGTATCGGAAAGCATTGCATATCGCCCCTTAAGAGAACTTCCTTGCATACTATTGATTCCAAGTCCACATTGATTACATCGTACATATAGATGAGAAATAGTATATCGGTTTGGGGTTTCCTCAGCTCTTCCAGTGTTTGGTATCCAATAGTTGGAACACAATCGCCTGAGTCCGCTGCTTGGCTGGCAGTTAATTCGATAATGGGACCCCATCATTCCAGAGACAGAGACACGCGAGCCCGAGATCGAGTGACATGCTAAGCAGCGATCATCTTATATCCCGCTTGCCGCCCGGTGTCTCCGGTGGTGTTCCGGTGCCTCGGTTCATCACTCTGATTGGATTCGCCCAGTCAGTTCCGCTCGTAACGTCGTCATGTTTGGAACGCTGCTGCTGGGGCTCGCAACGCTGCTGGGGCTGCTCTACGCCTTCCTGGTGTCCAACTTTGGACACTGGCGCCGGCGGGGCGTTCTGGAGCCGCGCGCCCTGCCGCTCATTGGCTCCTTTCCCAACATAATCTGGCCACGCCAGCACTTCACCATGGACATGCGCGATCTGTACATGTAAGGACCACCCTGCGAACCGAAGCCAATCACCATCCTGACCTCCATCCAATTGCAGGCAATACCGGGAGACGGAGAGCTACCTTGGCTGCTACTTGCTGCGGTCGCCCAAGCTGCTCGTGCTGGAGCCCCGGCTTATCTACGAGATCTTTGTCAGCGCCTTCAGCCACTTCGAGGACAACGATGCCGCCCACATGGTGAACACGGACAAGGACCGGCTAATCGCCCTCAATCCCTTTGTGCTGGAGGGCGACGAGTGGCGCCGCCAGCGCGCGATCTTCTCCACATTGCTGACCAACGGTCGGATCCGCACCACGCACGCCATCATGCAGCGCGTCTGCCTGGACCTCTGCGACTTTATTATCCGAAAGGCGCCCGGGGGCAAGGACATGGACGCACTTGATGTGGCTATCATCCAACTGAGGAGGCTGAACTTCTCAATTTAATCCACATTTCTTCTTGTCTGTTCACAGCTCAGCCTACGCTTCACGGGCGAATCCCTGTTCGACTGCGTCCTGGGCATCCAGGCGCGCACCTTCACCGACACCCCGCTGCCGGTGATGCAACAGAACCAGAATATGTCCGCCGAGAACCGGGGCATGGCCATCGCCGGCGCCGTCAGCGGCCTGTTCCCGAACCTGCCGCGCCGCCTGCGCCCCAAGGTCTTTCCGTACTCCTTCGACCGCTTCTTCCGCAACATGATCAGCGAGGCCCTGCGCCTCCGCCGTGCCCAGCAGCAGGAGCGGAACGACTTCATCAATCATCTGCTAGAGCTGCAGCGCGAATACAGCCTGACCGAGGAGGACATGGCCTCGCACGTCATGACCTTCATGTTCGACGGCCTGGACACCACCTCCAACAGCATCGCCCAGTGTCTGCTGCTGGTGAGCTCCCCTCAAAGCTAATCCGTTCGCCTAGCCTCCCCTTTATTCCAAATATTATCCGGCGCAGCTTGGCCTCTATCCGAATTGCCAGCAGCGGCTGTTCGAGGAACTGCAGCAGGCGAGTCCCGGCGGACAGCTACCCGATCTGGACGCGCTCATCGACCTGCCCTACCTAAGTGCCTGCTTTAATGGTGAGCTGAAACCAGAACCTAGCACCTGATCCAATCCGATCCCATCGAATCCCTTTGTGGCAGAGAGCATGCGCATCTATCCTGCCGCCGGCTGGGCCTCGAAGACCTGCACCCGGGAGTACGAGCTGCAGGGCAGGCACCATGGCGAGCCCCTGAAGGTGCGGCCTGGCGACAAGCTGATGATTCCCGTGTATGCCCTGCACCACGATCCGGACTTCTATCCGGAGCCGGAGGTATTCCGACCGGAGCGCTTCCTGGACGGCGGCCTGAAGAGCTACAAGCGGCAGGGCGTCTTCTTCGGCTTCGGCAACGGGCCGAGACAGTGTGTCGGCATGCGTCTGGGCCTGGCGATGGCCAATGCCGCGCTGGCGGCCATCGTGCAGCGCTTCCAGGTGCTGGTCAGCCCGCGCACCTTGCCGACCATCGAGCTGGATCCGCAAATCTTCGTGGGCGTCCACAAGGGCGGCATCTGGCTGCAGTTCGTCGAGCGCTCGAAGGGGTAGGAGGCGATGCCAGCGAGATACTTTCCCAATGCGCGGTTCGCCCTTTGTCAGAGCGGAGATTCGATAAAAATTAGAGTGGGTCTGGGTCTGGGGACACGGCTGCATTCAGCCGGGAATTATGTCATCGCGCGGTGTCCAAACATTGGATATTCATCAATGGGGCTGCGAAGCCGCTTCGAATGCACTCACACATCGTACACTTGGCGAAATACTTTGGCACTAAACGGGGCTTAGTAGTATTTTCTTTTTTTTTCTACATATTTTTGTATTTATATATATATTTACCAATTTATGTAGCCAGGAAAAAATATATATGAATTATAGGTAAACGTTTGAGTTATGATTATTCTTATAAAAAAAAATGAAGTTAAAACACTTCCCACTATTGCTGTCACTTTTATAACAAAAATTAACTTACCAATAAAACATTTTTGGGTAATAGGATAAGATATGATAATGATATTTCACAAATTTCAATTTAGAAATGCCCAAGTTATCATCTAAAACGCGTAGCACCTTGTTTAAAGGAATTTCTTATTTTTTATAGTTGGAACTATTATCTATATTCAGCCATTTAAATTATTTGACAATCCTAGTTAGTTCCAAAATGATTGGCGTTACAAAGAAATAACTCTAATGGTATGTAAAATAATATCTCTTCAATTTTTAAAAATTTTAAAATAATTCTAACCATATTTTCAAAAATAGCTATTATTTGTTATTAGTTCCATCATGATCGACTCTCATTCTCTCGATAGAAAAGGTGTCTGACAGCCGGGCTGCCCACTTTTTCCGATCGCCTATCGTTCAGGGTTGCCACCTAGTCTTATATTGGTGACGAAGGATATCTGCTGTTTTGGCGGTGTTCCTTGTCACATAGTGAGATCATTTGACTTCCTCCTCTTGAAATAGTATTTAGTAATAACATATTTGATGATAATTGACCACCTCCCCCTATATATTAAAAAATAAGCATTGAAAGAACCACCTCCTTGTAGTCATACAATCTTTTTCCCCCTAAAGTAAAAACTAAATCTTATTAAATACATTATTTGTATATGTACTTTTATATGAAATGAGAATCATTTCACGGAGCCCCTCTCTCCCCCTAGGTGATTATGGACAGTTATAATGTTTTCCTCAGCTCTGGAGCGGATAATAAAGATAAGTTGACTTAAATTTCGCTGATTCTTTGTATTAAGAATTGATAGTTCAAAGAAGCGACCTTTTTTAAATGAAATTTCTGACAGTGTGGTGCCCCGAAATCCGGTCTGACCTTTCACTAGCGCCGTGCCGCCTCTTTCCTATTTCTTGTTTCTGTTTTCTTAGAGCGGAAGCAAAACACAAATAGAAATCTGTCAAAGGCCCAAACGGAGCCGAGTCTCAATGGAAGCAACAAAGCTACGACGAAGGTCACGTCGAGAGTGAGAGTGCGAGCTGGGGGAAGACACGCCTCCGGGATGGCTAATCACGGAGCAGAGACATCGCCGCGATTATCATTAGCTATTCAGTTTTACGTATAATAAAAATCTATGGCCTACTCTTGGGTAAATATACAATTTTGAATGGCTTTTAAATTGGCTTGGAAGCCGCGGGCTAATTTTGTAATATATATTATCAAACACACGTCTCAATGTGGGGCCCCTTAAAGTCGAATAAAAGGTACTATCCCTTGTAGATCGACATCTTCTTTTATTCGAATTTATGGGGGAATTTGCCCCAAATGTTGGCCAAGAATTATCACACGCGAATGACTGGTGTTTTGCTGGGCATTAAAATAAAAGGTTCAAGGTCCCAGTCTCTCCTCTCCCAGTCTCCTCATTAAATAAACGACATTATTTACATATATTTACGTAAGTTTATTATTAGGTATTTATTAGGTAAGAAATTCGAATCGCCAGTTGTTATTGCATGCAAATGATTTGATTTCGATTGCGATTTGGGGGATTCGTCTTCGGACTTGGATGCGGACTTGTATGTGGATTGCGATTGGAATGCGTGCGAAATGAAGCAGCGAAAAAAACAAAAAAAATTAACGAAACGAGACGGAACGCTCGATGATGAAATTAACAACTAATCAGTGCTGGGAGCTTGGTCCCTTGATCTCCGAGCCCTCAGACTTTCACAGGCTGGCCACGGGATACAGGCGCAGCGGCTTGCTGGCCTGTCGGACGATCCTGGTCCTGGGACGTGCCGCCGGCAGGTAGGCGACACCAATCTGGGGCTGTGGCTGCGGCTGCGGCTGAAGTCTGAGTGGCGCCTGGTCATCGAAGATCTTCACCGTTTGGACATGACTCTCGGCACCGCTGTGCGCATTCTGGGTGACCACCTTGACCACATGATGACGGCCCTGCGGCTGCTCGTTGCTGGCGCCCAGAATCTTGATGGTCTTCACGCCGGCCTGGTCAAGGGTCTCCAGCACCTTGAAGGTGCGCGTCGCATGCGGCTTCACAATCTGGACGGTTCGCACACGGGAACTGCCGCGCAGCGCGGGCGGAGCAGCAACTGGAGCGGTGGCCGCCATGGCCACATTCACCGCCACCTGGACATCCTTCGGCATGAACTTCTGCAGCGACTGCTGAGCCTTGAAGCTCAGGGTCGGCGCTGGGGCAGGAATGGAAACGGGAATGGGCTGCAGCTTCTGGCTCTGGACGACGCGATGGTAGTGGTGGTGCAGGTGCTGCTGCGGCCCCGGTTGCGGCTGCTGGCGAGGCACAGCGCTGCTCACGTAGGCGGGGGCATAGAAGCGGGGACGCTTGGACTGCTCACGGTACATGGGCGCCACCTCGATCACCTGCTGGTGCTGCTGCTGGTGCTGCACCTGCTGCTGTACCTGGTGATGGACGTGGTGATGGTGCTGCTGGCGGACGCTCACAGGCTGTGCGTAGCGCGCGAAGGGCTGGACGGTGTTCATGTAGCTTCTCAGGGAGTGGATGTGGGTCACCTGTGTGGGCGCAGGAGCGGGCAGGGCAATGGGAGCCGGCGCAGGTGCGGGCAAGGCAATAGGAGCAGGTGCGGGTGCGGGTGCTGGAGCTGCAATGCGGACAGGTGCTGGAGCAGGAGCTGCCACATGGACAGGAGCCTGAGAAGCTGGTGGCAGATAGCCAGAAGCTCTATATTGCTGCTGTTGCTGCTGCTGCTGCTGCTGTTGCTGCTGCTGCTGATGATGATAATGGTTATAAGAGCTGGAAACGGAGACAGGAACTGGAGCCGGAGCCGGAGCCGGAGCCGGAGCTGGTGCTGGTGCTGGCAAGGGAGCAGGAGCTGGAATGGAAACTGGAATGGGTGCGGGTGCTTGAACGGGAACGGGAGCAGGAGCCAGAGCCTGAGCCGTAGTTGGGGGCAGGTAGCCAGGCGTCGTAAAGTGCTGAGGAGCCACTGGCTGTGCCTGGGCCTTGGGGCGACCATAGACGATATCGGCGCCCTGCTGCTGCTGGGACACCTGCAACTGGGACTGCACAATGACCTGCTGTTGCTGCTGTTGCTGCTGGTGATGGTGATGTTGCTGCTGCTGCTGCTGCTGCTGTTGGAGCAGCAATTGTTGCTCCTGCTGCTGCTTGAGCAGCTTGGTCTGCGTCTGGAGGCTGTGTAGCTCGGCAATGGCTGCCTCGGCATTCTCGGGCTTGATGAAGTCATAGCCATCGGGCAAGGCGCCGGGATGACTCACCGTAGCCTGTGTGGGAGCAACGGCGGTCACCAATTGCTGGGGCTGTTGCTGCTGCACCTGGAGCTGTGGCTGCTGCACCTGGATCTGTGGCTGCGCCTGCTGCTGGTAGGAGATCTGTGGCTGGGCCTGAATCGGAGTCTGAGTCTGAACCTGAGGACGTGGCTCATCGTAGCCAGGTGGCAGGTAGCCAGGTGCACGATACTCGCCAGTTGCCTGTTGCACGGAGGCAACACTCTGGATGGAGGCCACACTCTGCTGGGGGGCCACGGATTGGGTTAGCGACAACGGCAGCTGGTCGGGATTGGCAAAGTCATAGCCAGGCGGCAGATAGCCAGGTGCCTGGTACTCCTGCGCCTGATCCTGCACGGCAATTTGCTGCTGTTGCTGCACTTGCTGGATTTGCTGAACTTCTTGGACTTGCTGCACTTGCTGGATTTGTTGCACTTGCTGCACCTGTTGGACTTGCTGCACTTGCTGGATTTGCTGGACTTGCTGCTGCTGAGGTGGCAGATAGTCAGGAGCTCGGTACTCGGCCGTGCTCTGAGCCTGGACGGAAGCAGTGCTGGCGGCGCCAATGCTGCTGCTGGCGGTGCTGCTCACTGGCGGCAGGTAAGTTGGTCCCTGGAACACCTGCTGTGGCTGCTGCTGCTGCTGCTGCGGCTGCTGTTGGTAACTGATCGACGTGGCCGTGGGGGGAAGGTAATCCGGAGCCTGGTAATTGGAAACAGGCTGGGAAACCTCCTGGGCGACGGTGGGTGCCAGGTATTGCTGCTGCTGCTGCTGCTGCTGTTGGGCAACCACTTGGGGCTGCGACTGCACCGTAGGCGGCAAGTAGCTCTGGCCACTGAAGGCCACCGAGGATGAGACAGCAGCTGGAGCAGGAATCGAAACTGGAACAGAAGCCACAACTGGAGCTGGTTCTTTGCGCTGGAAATCGTGCTGGTAGTTGGATGGGAAAGGCACGGCCACTGGCGACGCAGACGTGGCCGGTGCAGGAGCGGCAACAGGGGCATCGGCAAAGTTCAGAAAGGACACAGCCAAGCTGTCATCGTGGCCATGGACCAGGGATGGAGCTGCAGCCTGAGCCTGAACCTGAACCTGCTGCTGCACCTGCTGCTGCTGCTGCTGCTGTTGATGGACGTGGATCTGTTCGTGGGGCGGCAGATAGGCCGGACCCTTGCCCGCAAAGTGGTTGTGAACCTCAAAGATCTGGTAGCCGGAGTTGCCGTAGTTGCTTTCCTGGAACTGCTGCTGCTGCTGTTGCTGCTGTTGCTGCTGCTGCTGGCGAAGCTTGAGCGATATATCCGCTTGGGTTAATCCACAGAGCGCGCAGATGGCGAGCGCAATGAAGGCGCCAAAGAACTTGACCGAGAACGAAACAAAAAAATACGTTTTTCATTTGTAAGTCACACAATCCATCTTAATTAGTTAATGAATTAGTCAATTCAGTAATTAATGTCACATTTTGTCACAGAAAAAAAAAAACTAGTATCGAATCACTGATAGAAATATCCTTGGTAATCCTTTAAGTTATCCTTGTCACTCCGCCTTACATTCATCTTCACGTTGGTCGTGCTTGAGCCCTTGATGTCCAACCGATCAATGATGAACCGAATGACCCAACCGCTCGTTTTATATCCGAAGAAGGGCCCGAAACTAGTCTGCGCATCTTCCAAAGATCTCCATTTCCCCGCGTTCGATCCAACTCCATCATCTTTCGCCGATTCCGGATGGCTAGCAAAGAGGGGTCTCTATCGGAGGCTGCGCAACTTTTTGGATTTTTTTCTCTTTGGCTTGTTGCGCTTCGCATTTCGCTCGAAAAATCGAAAATGCAGATTCGGCTTATTGAGTTATCGCCGTCTCTGCGTCGTCAACACGCAGAAAAACAAATAGCCGCGAATTTATTAGACATGGCTAAGAAAAAAAAAAGCAAACTCGAAAGCCCCTAAAAGCAAGGCTTGTTTAAGTTGTATTACCAAATATATACAACTTAAGTAGCAGCTAATGGCAGTTTAGTGAGTAATTAACACATGCTTCGCTTCAAATTCCCAATAACAGAGAATATTTCGAGGGTAATAAAGCTCTGGACTTTATTAGGAATAGGAATAATATTAAAAACCAAAGTATGTGCTTAAACATGATGAGTTTTATGGGGATTTTAGTGCTTTAAGCATATTTCTAGCTAATAAATAAATGAATGCTGTCTGTTAATAGACTGCAACTATCTAGTAATTAATTGTAGTTATTAAGATGTATTAAACATAAAGTTAAGAGCAAAATTAATAAGCAAATATGTTATATTATATGTTTCTTATTATATATCCTAAGTTGCCTCCTTTTTATCCCTGAAAAGGAGCCTTCATAATTCGTAATTACATATCTTAAGACCTGGCACGATCATTCACTTTCTAATCTACATATATTATTTAATGGATTTTGTAATATATTGTTGGTTTTCTTTAGATCATTAATGGCCATGATAGAATAATCTCTTAGATCTCTGATAATTGCTCTAAGATTAGTTACCCTTTTTACGCATTAAACTTATATTTCACATAAATATGATCTTATTTATTATTTAGAAACCTAATTTATTGTTTATTTACATGGGAAATATATGAATACCGAGGAATTTGTAAGAATGCTTAGCTGTAATATTTATTTGTGCATAAATGTAAATAATAGAGATAGGTAGAAGCCCCCTTTTTCCAAGTGTAGACCGGCTAATTCCCGATCCCGCGTGCTGTTTTCTTTGGGCGGATGTAATTAATACGCCTGCTCCCAAAAACGCCGCGGACATGGGACATCAGTCACCTGGCCGATGGAGTTCTCCGGCTTGGCTCCGGAATACGGATTGCGCAATGCGGCGATGCTCGTTATTGGCAGATTGGCGGCTCGGCGGCTTGGATTTCCTGCTATTAGCTATGCATATGTATATTGTATATGCAGCGGGTCGGTTTCGCAAAGTGTTCGCTAAATATCTGGCCGGCATTGCCGAAAATGATTACATCTGTCATTAGCCATGCGTGTGTCTTTCCACTCGGTTCGGTTCAAGTTCGGTTTGGCTTGGTTTGGGCCATGAATTAAACATTAAACAGTGATAAGCATGTCGCCTCACCTCCGGCACCGATAATGCCACCTGCCTGCTGCTGGTCGATTCTTGTGCAATATCTGGGGATTTATTAACATTTTTACTCATTAATTACAGGGGTCCCAGAATTAACATTTTAGTAAAAACTTAGTTTAGCTGGATTTTTATTTATTTGTATTCACTGACTGATGTTTTCTATGAGACTGTGAAATTTAGCGACATCTGGTGGGTTATCTTTCTTTTGTTATCGGTACTAGAAGTACTCACTTCACTATCGGTACTGAGTGAACTGTCCACTTGCTAGAAAGCACTCTCTCTCTCGAGGGAGAGCCGAGCCAAGAAAGTTCTGACCATGGTAGAATTATAGTAAGGTAGTCTCTAGCTAAGGTTAGCTCTCCCTCTTTGCGCTCTCAGAGAGCCAAGCGCTTTAGAGTGTACGTAAATGAACAAGCAATTCTTTCGATTAGACCACCTTATAAAGTTCCCACACGGTTCTGACTTCCAGCGATCGCACCTCGCATCATTTGAAAATTCCAATAATTTCAAAAGTATTTCAATACGTTCATAAATACAGAAAACACATAAAAATCAAAACCTGTAACCGAAATTATAAATGCAAATATAGGTGTTTAAAAAATTCGCATATCCGTTTGCTAGTTTGCATGAAATGTGGCAAATTGTCTATAATAGCTTATAATAGCTATTATAAATATTATACAAATATTCACAGAATGTGGAGTCCGGATATATGTATGGGCCTAAATTTAAAGCGGAACCCATCTCTAAAAGAGGTTACCCTTTCACGCGTCGCGACATTGCTTATCGGCTATTCATCGACACAAATCAATCGGTGCTGCTGTGATCAGTGATCACAACAAAACAAGTGGAATTGTATAACCGAAGATGCGACATCGTTTTCGTTTACTTTTCCGCAGAAAGCCGTCTCATTTTCCCATGGCGCTCCGGGGGTTACCCCCTCCCAGTCGCTGTCTGTCTGTTTGGGAAACCTTGACCCATCTTGGGCCGAATATTTCATGCCAATGCATACACAAATGCCGGACGAGCGCTAACAACTTGGCCAACAACAGAGGGCCAACAAAGGCACAGGTGGCCAACAAAGGCGGGACATGCAAATAATTGAATCGAATTGAATCGAATCGAAGTAGAAAATCTCAGGGGAAACAACAACCGAATTGGCTCTGTGGTCCACAGACACTTATTAACTGATTAAATAAAACAATGTGCTAACGTTTTTATTATGATTTAACGGTCGATTTCATAATTTCTTTATCTTATTGAGAAATGTCTACAGGCATTCGATTTCATTTCAATCATATTTGTTTTCGTTTTTTATTTAGAACATTTTCTGAAACTTTAACATAACTTTTCTTGGAAATATAACTTACTTAATTCGGGAAA
This sequence comes from Drosophila kanapiae, assembly GCA_008042475.1. Lineage (NCBI taxonomy): Eukaryota > Metazoa > Arthropoda > Insecta > Diptera > Drosophilidae > Drosophila > Drosophila kanapiae. The sequence continues at coordinate 40,140 of VNJM01001486.1, read as the reverse complement.
GAAATTATTATTTTAAGCGATTATTATATTTATTTATTATATTTTAGTAACCTCATTTAATCAATAAATAAAACAATAATTTCGATATCTCCGAAGTATTATTTTAAAGGCCTATAGAAACTTGTTTAATATTTGGAATATAAACATTAAAGGCTCAGTATAAATGTTCGTTGTTCGTTGTTTATTTAGGTAGAACATTTTCTGAAACTTTAACTTAACTTTTGGGAATATAACTTACTTAATTCGGGACAAAAGGTATTACTTTAAAGGCCCATATATTAAGCGATTATATTTTAGTAACCTCATTTAATCAATAAATAAAACAACTATTTCAATATCTCTGAAATATTATTTTAAAGGTCCATAGAAACTTGTTTAATATTTAGAATATAAACAACTTAAGCTCAGTATAAATTTTGTCTTAACCCAGCAAAAATGGAATTTGTTTATAAATCAGTTTTTCTTTTAAAGTAAATTGTCTAAGTAATTACAACAAAATATGATATATCTTCTCTTAAAGAAGAATATCTACTGATTCATGGTATTAGAATAATTAAATACCATTCATTTTTATAATGAATATAAGGCATATTACAAGCAGAATAATTAATTATTACTACTAGGTCAAGAATATTTGAATTGCATTTTCTTATTTCATAAATTATTCACAAAGGTGGACATCAAATTAAGAGCATTGTTACCGTAATTAAGCCATATTTATCAAGCTGTTCAGTTTCGTAATAGATTTATGTTGAGGTTTCATCTATGTTACATCCATGCTACTCCGAAATTTCGAAATTTCCCGGACATTGTGGTCGTTTTGAAACGGACTGATCCACGGATCCACGATCCACGATCCACGCCCTAGCCCAACGTTCGATAGGCCCAATCTTCGATTCTTTCGTATCATAAATTTCCGCTCGCCGCGAATTAGCATCAGAGATACATAATTATTTATTTATGATGCTGTTCCCTGCAGTTGGTCGCTTGTTGGCATAACTAACAACATTTGATATGCATATTGCCTGGCTTGTTAATTATTTAATTTCGCGCTCCCCCCTTTTCTCCAGATCTCTGTGAAAATGAATATATTCACATTAACAAACATCGCCACCCATTAGTGGGCCATCGCAGCCCGATTTACATACTTATTGTCTATGCATATTGTTCAGATATTTATCAATATTAAAAAAAATTAAGGGGCCACAGCAGCAGTTGCAGCAAAGATACGGAGATACACGGAGCCATCGAAATATTTGGCAAAGCCGATAAAGATACAGACATATATTACATATATAGATGCTGGGATAAACAAGCGTACGACGAGACAAAGATGAAAACGCAAAAAAAAATACAAAAAGAAAGGGAAACTGATTCGATTTTTAGGGTGGCTTGTAAAGTTTTCACAAAGAGATATAGAAAACATGTTAGCTCAAGTATTCTTGACTATTTTAGCCACTTCCCCCCCTATGTAATCATTGTGCAAACATAAAAGCTAGTGTTGCATGGATTGAAACCAATATTAAATACATTTCGGCATATTTTTGTTTATTTTTTGCTCCCTACTGGCGATATGTTACTAATTGTTATTGGAAATAATAGTACACTGTTTTATTTCTTGCCATGCATTTTGAATTCATATTGAAAGTAATAAGTATATTTTAAGCTCTCTACTCACCTTATATAATCAATTAGTAAAAATATTACGTAAAATGACACTCAAGAATCGTATATAAATGTTTTTTTTTTATTCTCAGTGTTTGTCATGACAAATGAGTTTTGAGTTTTTACTGTTTAACCACTTTCCTACCCTAGGTTATCATTTGTTCAAGGTCTGAATCGATTTTCTAATATATTTAGCAATTTATTTATTGGGTAACACCATTTAATCATTTAATAATACAACAATTTCAATATCTCTGAAGTTTGAAAGTCATTGGCAAAGCCTTTAAACCGCCCTCGCCACGCCAGCTTCCAGCTGAAGCTCGCCCATTGACGGATGGGACCAGTGTCGTCGGACTACTAATTGATACATAAAACCTGATGCGTCGTCTCCAGCAGCCAAAGCGGCGGCAAGCTCTCGCTGCTGGACGGGATGGGGAGTGGAGAGCGGGAAACGGGACACGGGAGAGATGGGCTTGTCGGCTGCTGGAAGGAAGTGCGGGGCGTTTTCGGATCTGTTTGTTTTGGGGGCCTAACAGTGTCGATTCATTGATTGCCATCAGCTATTGGGCCACGCCGTGCCATGCAAAACTGAATGGATGTTGAAATCATATTTTTAAATAGCCGTGTGCCAGTCGCTGTCCCTGCTGCAAATTAATTGCTGCACAGAAAACTAAATAAAGATATTCGGCGGAAATTATAGAGCTAATATTCATGAATAGAGTAGAAAAATTGGCTTTCTTACTTCAGAATTTCGTATTATTTAGACTGACAACAGTTTGGGATTTATTTCCAGAGCGTTTAATCTGTTAAATAATAATAACTTATTTTAAAACCTAAAACAAATCATAGGAATTCGTCTATAAGCATATTTAAATACTATAATTTATTATATTTAATAAATTAAACATAGGTTTGCATAATTATGAGCAACTTTCAGTTAAGTTTGTGATGAACTGCTGCCAGAGCCCTGAAGAAATATACTAACAAAATTATAAAGACTACGAAGATGGCACAAAATTCCCCAGATTATAGATAATACCATCGAATATTGCGCAATAGGATTATAATATTTGTTGCCGTGTGCCTAATGGTCGGCTTCTGGGCCTGGGTCCCGACACGTGTGCCACGGATTACTCGCGTTATTATTATGATTATCAAGATGGATGGATAATTAGCATGCAAAGTGTGTTGACGTTTGATTAACCCCATTTTGACATCAATCAATCGACCGATCCGCTGACAATTCATTTACACATGTCCTTCAACCGCTTCCCTTTCACTTGGCCCGATCGCGTTTTTCTTTTTCTTTATTTTTTTTGTGGTTGTTTGGCTCAAAGCCTCTGTTTGGATCACCGCATATCGCATCTGTTGTTGCCAAGTCAAGAGTTCAGGCCAAACATCACATTTTGGGGCCAATAGTCGCATTAAAAGAGGTGGGTTAAAAGCCCACGAGAAATTCCAATGGCTCAGCGGCGTTGTTTCGAAAGTAATTAATGTCAATATTGGGCAGAACAGGTTAACTGGTACCTTAGATTAGTTAACCGGCGGAATGCTTTTAAAAACTACATACATATTATTAAGAAATTACATGGAAATAGGTAAGCATAATATGATATATATATTAAAACGAAAGTTCTCAAAATGACCAACTACAATAATCATCAATATAATAATAATATTTTGTATCTTTGATGGGGGGATCTTTTGAAATTGAGATGCTGAATTTCGGCGAATCAGCTTAATTCAATACAAAACACATTAAACAGTATGATTAACACCATTAAAAAGTATTCAACATACAATAGACTGGGTTAAGTGGTACCTTAGTTAACCTTAAGTAGTCTTAGTTGACCTGTGGAATGTCTTTATCTACACAATTTATTAATAGAAACTATATGGCAATGGCTAAGCATTTTTAACTTTTCCTTAAACGGAGTTTAACAAAAAGTTCAATAGTAAGTAGAGTTGAAATTAACTTGTACCTTGGATTCGTTAACCTGAAGAATATTATTATGGTTTTTAATCATTTTCATTCTGAAAGCATTAAATAGTGAGATAATGATTTTAAGCGTACCAACTTCAAAGCAAAAGTTAACCGATAGTCAGAAATAGTATGCCTAAAATAGTATAAACAATGCTACAGTCTGGGGGTTAACTGATTTATCTTATTTATATTTATATATTATATGGGTCATCTTATTTAACCTAAGGAATATAAATAATTATATAATTTAGTTTAAGCATTTTAAGTTTTACTTTCTCATGTGAGAGTAATCAAACAGACTCATTGTAAGTACAATTTAAACAACCTTACTGTCAACCTTATTTCCGTAGATTGCCCCCAACATCTAGATTAAATTTCAAATTAAATGAATTTAAATTAAATTAAATACTATCATAACCTCCTAATATCGTAATAATAATAATAATAATTAAATAGCTGAGAAATATGTAACCCTAGATTCATTAAACCTGAAGAATATCACTGAATACATTACATAACATTTTTAATATATTATGTTGTTTAATTAATGAGTTTACAAGTGTTATAAAACCACCAAAAAATATATATTGCATAATTTCAAGCAGGTTAATTGTTATAAAAGAGCTCAAGTATTAAATCTAGGTGATAAATAGATTCAATTTAATAATATTCGATTTTTTCAAGGCATTAACTTTATGCATTGCAACTTTAAAATCATATGAGCTTACATTTAAAATTGTAATATACAAATAAATTAAATATAGTTGTTTCCAGCCTTTAATTAAAAAAAAAATGCATATACATTTCAATGCGGCTGGAACAGCGAATAAAAATCAAAGATCCGAAATTGTCAGCCAAATCGCGTTGGCTTTTTGTCTTAGCACCTTTTGTTATGAATGGGGCAATAAACATATAGACAACGATGTGTCACTGTCATTGTCTTGGACCGATTTAAATACTATTAATTGGTTTGGAGACAAACGCCGATATTAGCATAGCATTTATACATACTGTTTTTACACATATCTCCGAACATATTTGGCAATGGCTTGGCTCCGACTTGGATTGGGACTGAAATGAAGTGTGCGAAATTCCGAGAGTCAGTCAATGGAGTTCAACAATGGAAAAGATGACAGCCGTACATAAAACAGTTAAAGAGATTTACGGCCCTTGAATGCGGCATTATCATGGCAGTGGCAATAATTTTGTGTTTGCATAATTATCGTTTAGTAACTCAAATCGAATCCGTCGCTATTTCCCAACAGTCCATCGGATGTGGCCGGACGGAGGTGGATGTGGGAGCTACTACAACTGGACAGTTATCAATGCCCGGGAACCTGGGGGGTTGCCTTTCGAAACATATACATAGGGGGCCGATAAGATAAATGTCCCCAACAAGATTAATGCATTAATGCTGTCGACTGAAAAGTGCTGAGGGGGATGTTCGGCAAATGTCTTTTGATACGTACGTGCTAGAAGTAATCAGAATAAAATGTGATAACATAACAACAAACAAATTAACTAAAATTATATAGTTATGCGGGGCTTGGCACTTAAAATTATATCTTATAGGAAGTCTATCTCAGTGAAACCTTGTCGCATATCATATTAACTATCGTGATTAATACATTTAATGCATTCATATTTGTTATAATCATAGATAATACTTAAATGTACTTATTACTTTGGCTGCAGTAGAGAATTCTGAAATTCGAATGACTTTGTTGGTTTGCTAATCACGTTATTGATCATTTTTGACACCTCTCCCTCCTATAATCAAGAGTAATCATTGGGAAGCCCCCGTATACATTCTTACGAAACCATAGCACAAACACTAAAAGCACTAAAAAAAAAATTTCTTAAAATATATTTTAAAGTTATAAAAAAACATATTTTTTAAAATATATTTTTATATAAAAGATTACTTAATCATTGCCCTAGACCCTCCAACAATCCTCCCCCTAGGTGATTACATAATAGATGAACAGCCCCTTAATTGTCATATCCTTTTCATATTCCAGTGATTATAATATTTTCCGAAATATTTCTGTACCTAACGAGTACAGCTTGACACATATCCATGCAGGAGTGCCTCAAGGAAGTGTTCTTGGTCCATTCCTTTACTCCATGTACACAAGCGACATGCCAGTTCCATCGCCCACCTCTTGCGCCCGTACGCTTCTGGCTACTTATGCTGACGACACGGCCTTGCTTGCGTCCCACACGTGTCAGCTGACAGCTTCGGCTGCAGTCCAGGACTGGCTGTGTGCGATGGAGCGCTGGACCAAGCAATGGAACATAGCCATTAACTGCAGCAAGTCGGCATGCGTAACCTTTTCGCTTAGACTTGTGATCAACATCGTCCACTCATTTAATGGTGATACCATCAATAACGCCACCTCTCACTGCTACTTGGGTGTACACTTGGATCGCCGTCTCATTTGGAACACCCACATCACGGCAATCAAAGGTAAATGCGTTCGCAAGCTCCAAAAGCTCGACAGGCTCCTGAGCTCCAAAAGGCTACAGTTATCAACGAAAGTATTGCTTCTCAAAGCAATTCTCACGCCAACCTGGACGTATGCGATCGAAGTATGGGGCACGGCGTCCAAGCATCAGCTAAACAGACTGAGGGTAGTGCAGGCACGCGCTGCTCGACGGGCATCCGGACTTCCCTGGTACGTGACCAATCAGGCCATCCTAAATGATCTACGCCTTGTTCCTGTGGGCGACCTCCTCAATCAACACAGCAGACGCTACTTGGACAGGCTAAGGAGTCACCCTAATCCACTGGCTAGCAGGCTGGCTGACCCGCAAACTCTTAGAAGACTTAAGAGAATACACCCCAGCGATCTGTCTTCCCGATTTGTGCAATAATTAGAAACAATTTAAACACATGTACATAACTGTAAATATTGTAAATAATCGTTTATAGGCCCATATGTTCCATACTCACCCCTCCTTCAAAACGCCTGGTTATGTTCTAATGGCTTTGAACGATTCCGGCGACAGTAAAGAAATAATAAATAAATAGAATGATTTACGGCAGAGGTGCTCACGCCAATGCACACGAGTCACATTTATTTAAAAAAAAAACACACAGAATAAGGATCATAGGTAATGTATACAAAAACAACTTTGCACTTTCTGTCGCTGTCCTACGTGGATAAATCTCAGGAAGCAAACAACAATTTCATTGAGATTTTGTAATGGTTTTTGTCTTTTCCTCCACTATACACGAAACATTTTGTTCTTTATGTTTGGATTGTGAATCTCTCCTTCACGAGTCGGTAAAATAAGTAATATGAATTGTCCAGTGTCTTTTTCTCCGTGTTCATCATGGGTTCATCTGTAGATTTGATCAACCCTGCTTTGCGCTATCAAATTTCACTTATTAATTGCTCATACTATAATTTAGTTACAAAAACTACAAAATTAAATATAAGCACCCTGAAAGTATGTAAGACAAAGATTTAGCTCCACGGAAAAGCTGCCTTATCAGCAGATTTTCATCCATTAATTGAGAGTACTTGCTTGCGCCCACATTATCATTGTCATCGTTAACATTACTCAGTGGAATTGCTCTTTTTCTGGTTTCTGGACGGAGTGCCACGGTATTGACTCAGCTGCTACTGGGCCACATATGAACACAAAAGCTAGAACTAATTGCGACCAGAAGTGACCTAAAATTGTGTACCAGGATGCCCGCGAATAAAACACGCTTCGGATTACCTTTAACTATCGTTTTATGGTTACTGTTGCATGTATTTAATGTAAAAAAAAACATTCTTTCTGCTTCCGGGCTTCGGGGACTCAACAAAAATATTACATGTCGTGTGGGTGGGTAGGATCGGGGCCGGGTAACACCAAAGAGAATAAACTGCCCATAAGGGGGAAGTGGGAATGAATACGTTGCAGATATAGGAGCAGAGAGAGAGATTGACGTGGGCTCTCCTATATATCAACGCAGGGCGTCCTGAACGAAACCGAAAAAAAAAGATACGAGATGCGGCGCTCCCTGTCCAACTACTGCTTCTCCTTGCTCCTGCCTCCTTCCACCATCATCCTCGCCGCTCAGACTTCTGCTTAGACCTCTACAGACGGCCGTAGTGCGCCTGGCTGGGCTTGCGGTCCGTAAAGAAGTTGCGCAGCACCAGGATCTGGACGAGACCGATGAGTACGACGGCGGTTGTTTCCAGCGACGACCACACCATCACGCGCTGGTTGAGATCCTCGGCCCGCTTGCGACCCTGCGCCTCGCGCAAGCGATGATGCGTCTGGGCATCGAGGATCTCGTTGAGGCCCTTATGGATCGCCTGCGACGAGGTCTCCATCTGGGTGAGCACGGTGGCGTGCTCGTCGACGCCCGGCAGCGCCGGCTCCTCGCCCACCTGGAAGTCCACGTAGACGATCTTGTGCGAAAAGGCCGAGAACTGGTTGCCAAAGCAGGCCGTATATACGCCCGTTGTTTCCGCCACGAACTGGTGGCTGTCGAAGGTCGCCCGGTCCAGCTTGAGGATGACCTTGCCCTGCGGATCCTTCAGCGTTACGTCCACGTCCAGCTGACCGCCGGCGGACACCTGGAACTCAAAGTAGGCGCTGGAGTTTTTCTTGATCTCCTCGTAAAAGCAGTCCTCCGCATTGTCGGCCAGATCGAAGGTGAACTCCACGGCGGCGACGCACTGCATCAGGGCCACCACGATGCCCAAGGCGAGCAGAATCTGTGTGCGGTTCCAACTTTGGGCCATGGCCTTATTTTTTGGTATTCTATATCTCGGTATTTCGGTCGGGATCTGTCTGCCTACGTCGCTCTCCTCCGGTCCGGTCCGGTGCCACGAAACAGCTGCTGGTGGCTGGTGGCTGGTGGCTTGTGGCTCAAGTTCGCCGAATCGTTTCGTCGCCCCTTCGCTGCGCTGCTCTGCTCTTTTATTGATGAACTCTGCTGCCTCGCCTCTTTCCACTGCTGCTTCGATGCTAAATTCTAGCTGCAAAAAACACGAGAACCGGGGGCACGGGTCACACTCAGGACTAGCTCCAAAAAACATCTATACTCACTCGGTCGTCGTCGTCGTCCGGATTACGTTTTGTTTGCTAATTGCTAAAAAAAAAGAATTCACTTAAAAACACTACAGAATGTTCTGACACGTGTCAACACTCTTTTTGACCGGCGCTCAACTTTCCAACACTGCAGGAACACGTATGTGCTATCGGCATTTAAAACGCGGACAATCGACAATAGGCGGGTTTATTTAAAGATATCGATATTCTGTTGGGAGGATATTAATAAAAACCATTAACAAAGGGATAAAGATAAAATATATACAATATTTCTTGGGTTCGATGTAATTAATGCAATAATTGTATTTCTCGGTGCTCATAACCTGGGGATCTGGCAAACTGGTTGGCAATCTATGGTGGAATATGTTTGAATTTGAATGGTTTCCACTAAAGTAACACTATGTGCTATCGGCATTCGAAATGTGACCAGAAGGCTAGTGGCGCTTTAACTATGAATTATCGTAGTTTACTGAGAAAATAATACATTACATATATTGAAATAAAAAAAGCAAAACGCAATTTGACATAATTTGAAATGTGATTAGTTTTCCAATTTAATATTCACAATGCTTACTGCAATCGTAGTAGGCTGGCGATACCAGAAACCATCGATACCGATGACACATGACAGCCGTGTACAAACGTTTGATTTTTATTCGGAACACTATTTCCAGCATTTGGTACGTACTTTTATACGGAAATTCGTAAATTCAATTATCCACGATGCCGGTGGTGGAGCTACGCGTGGACCACAATCTAATCTGCTCCAATTTCGATGGGTATAAGCTGTCCTTTGAGCCGGTGCCGGTGTTGCGCGATGATTTAGATGTGCAGCCTTCGAGGCTGGAGCCAAATTCTAACCAATACTCGCTGCTCCATGTCGAGCTCTTCGGTCGCCAGAACCTGCTGGTCGCGGACCCGTGGCAGCGCCACAACACCTACTTCGTGAACGCACGCCACCAGGTACTGGAGTCCGTCTACCATGCGCAGAGCGGACGTTCTGGCGGTCAGCGCGTCGTTTACACCATGGAGATGCGTGACCACGGCGACGGCAGCGCACATATTGCCGGCGACTACAACTACTCGCTGTGCTTCATCTCGGAGCGATTCTGCGTGATCTGCGACGGTATAAACACCTACCATTTGCTGGACACCGGCGATCGCTCTCGCCCATCGGGCAATCAATGGCAGCTGGTCACACGCACTCCGGTGGACAAGGAGAGTGGCAACCGCGGCTACATCATGTACGATGCTCGCCTGGATGTGATCCAGGAGCGCAAGCAGATCTCCCTGGTGGCTGGCCACATCTCTCGCCGCTCAACAGGCGCGGCCCGCCAAGCAGACACCCAGGCGGCCCACCAACCGAGCCTTGTCTCCTACATAGACCTGGCGTGGGGCATTTGGACTCTGGACACAGACACCAATCAATGGGAATATAAGATATGCCAGCGGCTGGAGACAACCGGATATCTGCAATACTGCGCCTTCGAGCCGCGCGCCGAGTCCCTGATCCTGGCAAGCAATCGCAAGATCGAAACGCGCGCTCAACGCGAAGCAGACGAGGACGCCGCAACCGCTGTTGTGGACGCTTCCACACAGAACGGCCACGATGCGGCCGCTGGCGGCGAGGAACCCTTCACCTACACCTGGACCCAGTCAAATAAGGATGTCTTCGTTCGCTTCCCTCTGCCCGAGAACGCCTCTAGCGACAAAATCTCCGTTACCACCACAATGACCTCCGTCGAGGTGTCGTATTTGAAGCAGTTGCTGCTGGCAGGCAGGCTTTACCTGCCCATCGATGCTGAGAACAAGTCCTATCTCATGGAGGGAAATGCTCTCCACCTGACGCTGCCTAAGAGCAAGCCGCATGTGAAATGGCCACAGTTGCTCCTGGAGGGCGATGTCGACGATGCTGATGCCGACGGGGACGAGGGACAGTCGGATGCTGAGCTGGCCATACCCAATATTGAGGATCCTATCGAGGATTGCGACCTGGGCGATTTGGATGATGACAACAAGATGGGTGAGTGTGCGCAGAAGATCCCTACTTGACTGGCTGCTAACTATATACTCAACCTTTCTCCGTTCTCTTTCCCCTTAGTGCGCTTTAATCTGCCCGCCGGGGAAATCACCCACACTATTTACCTGGGCAACAATCCGCTGCTGTTCGTCACCGACCTTCGTCCGGGATTTCCGGCTGCCTTCGCCACACGCCAGGACGTGGACGCCTCCGTGTGGCTGCAGGTCTACCAGCCCAGCCGCCCGCAAGAGTGGGGTGTGCGCCACGAGGGCCAGATGCACGCATTCGGCTACGTCCAGGCCTCCAAGGAGCAGAGAAAGTTCACCGCTTGCTGTCCCGAGTTCGGGTACACTGTCATATGTGAGAGCCGGCGCCACGTGCTCATCTACCGCACCCGCCACGACACTGCCGGGGGCCTACGCAAGCGCAACGGGCCGCCCGTTGTCGTTGGCAAGCAACACCTGGTCAACCTCGACGAAGATGTCGGCGACATTCTGGGCATCGCCACCGCTAGCGACGTTATCATCATACTGACAGAAACTGCCCTGCTGCACCTGCAGATGTGAGCCCGTGGGCTGCCCCGGATTTCGACGACTACTTTCTGTACATACAAATTTCACTTGGAGTTGGCGCCAAAAACATGCCATTCGTCTACTATTTGCAAATAGTAAGAACAAACGCTTTGTAACCCCAAATTTGGACATTAAAATAAAGAAACTTATTAGGCTTAGAAAGCGGTTTTGCAGGGAAAACCTGAAATTAAGAACTGAGAGCGTTTTTAATCAAATAATTAGGCTAAGCATCCTTTGCCATCGTTCTAATTTTAACCATAGATGCAGGCTATTATCAAATCCTTTTCTTAAATTAAAATTCTATGAAGCATAGGTAAAAATAAAATACTTTTTAGACTTTTAAGCGATATAAAAATAAGAACAGGATATAAAATTTTAAAAGCAATCCCTGCTTTTTTTATGCCCTAAAATCCATGGATCTGGCTGTTCGTATAATAAAACAGTAATAATGACAAATTGGTTTAAAGTTTCTCGTTTTATTTCATGTAAATATCATATTAAACTATTTCTTGCATATAATACATTTTATCGGGATATCCAAGAGGGTTAATTTCCCGAAATGGTGAAATTACAAACTCTAGAATGTTCCAAAAAGGCAACGGGCAAGAGTGGGTTAAGTGCAGCGATTTCCAACACTTGCGAGCGGTCACACTAAATCTAAACACTATAAATCCCCCACCATAAAAGAAAGCAGTGGGTGATTATGCCATAAACGGTTACCATAAAATTACCCAAAAACATTATTGATTGTTCCCATCGTTTTGTAATGCGAGTCAGCTGTTCGGTGTTGTTGTTTTCCAAGTGGCTCGCCAGTGTGGCCAGGCTGCACTTGTTGCGTTTATGGCGGGCGTGGGTGCTCGCGGAACGAGAGTGCTTAGGAACTGTGGTAGGGTCACACGGGCAGTTGTTTCGTTTTTACATAAATAGCCGCGCAGTTAAGGTTTGGCGTTTTATTGTTTTTGGAATTGTGTTAACATCGCGCTGCGCTGTTTACGTTAACCTCCCCAGATCATTTGGCGGCAATACAGATTCGCGCAAAAAAAAAATTGCTAAGCCAACAAACATCCTCCGTGTGGAACTATAATATTGTGAAATACAAAAATACCCACACCACCCCGCCACACATACCAGCGCACTTGCAGCACACTTCCAATTGGAACGAACCTTTTTATCCGGGCGGGGGAGCACAGCACGTTTCGCGTGAATTTCGGACTCGGACTCGGATGCGCGGATTCCCATTCCGGTGGCAGCCGCAATATCTATAATTAGCAATAGGCCAACAATATCTGCAGAAGCTGTCGCAATTGCAATATCTGTTTACAACGCCGCCACCGCCACCGCCGCCGAGAGTGTGAGAGTGAGAGGAAAAACACGCGGCCGCCACACACAGTTGTTATTTGGTTTTTGTTGCCGTTGCTTGCCGTTTTTTTGTTGTTGTTTTTGGTTTGCCCAATAAGCGTGTGCATTTTCCAATTGCCAATTGGTCAACTCCATCGAAACGGTGAAATAAAAGGGAAAAGGACAACAGAATCTGCGGGAAATTTCGGCAAATTGCTGAGAAAACAAGAACGTCGAACGTCGTTACACAACCCATACCCGCCGCCGCCACCGCAGTGCCGGAGTGCCTATACATTATTCTTCTTCTGATTTGGGGACGCCGACGTCGCCCGAGCAACAGCTGAGATTTTCTTATTGGAGCACGCGTGCCTGCGACTTGTAACTGTGACTGCGTTTGTTTGTGTTTGTTTCGTCGCCTTCTTCCTTTTGCCGGTAAGTTGTTGTTGCCTATTTACCTCTGATCGGAGCTAGTGGTTGTTGTAGTTGTTGCCTCATTGCCGCTCTTTTACTTAAGACACGTTGGAAGCGAATGACGAGGCAGGTTTTATAATGATTTTGTGGGGTCACAGGGGCAAGGTCTCACACTTGTGTGTGTGTGAGAGCTTGAGCCGGGCAAACAGCTGCGGTCACAATAATAGGAGCCACTGGAAGAATACAAATTGGAAACGGTTATTATTCCAACAAAAGTAGTGTTTATGTGAGCCAGTGTTGCACAGCGTCTAAGCTAGGATTAGAATTGTTTCTGATTTTAAAATGTAAATTTGATATCTTAACCTAAACATGGCGTACAATTTGATAAAGTTACCAAAATAAATACAAACTTAACTCAATTAGAGTTTGTTTGCTAACAAAAAAGTGAAACTGGTTCCGAGAGTAATTATTATTAAATATTTTTCACACCTCAGGGAGTTTTTCTCCCGATTTACACGTTAAATAAATAGTTTCGATATTATGTAAAATCTGAACGGAATATACATAGTTGCTACATTGTTTTTAATCTCATATTCTGCAACTTGAAAGAAAAACTTTGATTCGTTATAATTATGCGCCCGGCATTGTAAGTAATTGTGTCTGTGGGTAATTTTTGTAAATGCGTAATTACCAGGGCAGCCAACAACTATTATTTACTCCCCTCCTGTTCCCCTTTATTTTGTTTTTTTTATTGATTTTCCATGTTGTTTGCCCGTAATTACGGGGCAATTCGATTTTAAGTATCCACCGGACGAACGGAGGGCTTTGTATTTGTGCTCGCTGCTGCTTCGGCCTTGACATTCGTTCACTTTTTTACACTGGCCCCCTCGCCCGCCCCACATCCATTTCCCTTGAATTTCTGCGTTTTCCGCGTATCATTTTGTGTGTTTCGAGTGTATTTTGGGGTGGAAGCGACCTTGGGTGGAAACTTCTGGCATATTCCTCCGCTGGCGTGACCAATCGAAAGTGGAAAGCGGAGCACTAATCACTAGATATAGAATATTTCCTCGAACACGGCAAATCGCCGAGTCATCGTGTCGTGACGTCAGGCAAACAGATTGCTCATACGCCATGTGCGACCAAAAGCCGGGGGTATTCCTCCTCTCGCCGAAAGGAAGGAGATAGAGTGAGTTGGGAATATCCGAATACTTCGGGGGGAGAAACTGCAGATCTGAAGTTGTGCTCAGCACATTTCTTGGGGGAATTTCACCACAGTATGCAAAGCCAAGGGTGACGTCAGTTTGTTCTTTTTTTTTTGGGATAAATGAGGGAAAAGAAAAAGTGAGAGAGCGAGTCGCACCGACTATGCTTTCCTGATCTATCAGCATGAATGTGCAGAAATGTCTCACGAATTATTCACATGACTCACCCCGCTGCTGCCTGTGTGTGTGTGGAGTGTGTGCCTGCCCTCACCACGCATCACGATCAATTATTATTGTTGCCATTTGTTTGCTGTTTGATAGCAGCGTGCGAAAAGCAATCAGAGCCTTTTCAATGCCTCCAGTGGTTTCCAGTGTTTTGATGTGACATTTGCCATTATTATCGCACCATGACTTGCCCTAAAAGGCCGTATATATATAGATATATGGCTGGATAGATAGATAAGTGTATTACGCATACGCACAGATAGTGCCTTGGCCTTGCCGGCCTTAAGCCAGCCTTTATTGAGCGCTCTCTAATCCCTCCGGCCATTGTCACGCACCGCCGGCCACTCGAAATGCCACAGTACAGTGCAAGAAACTGGTACTTGATCATAGTGTCTATCATGATGACTTCCTCCATTCAGTCGTCAGCATGATACTTCGAAATATATTTCTCCTTCTATAATGGAGATATCATATTGCTCAATGTATACTATACTATATCACCCTATTTTATCATCTATCAGCATGATATCAAAAATGAAAAATATAAACGAATCAATATTAGTATTCATATTATTTACTTTCTCATTTAGCAACTAAATAAAGCTGTCGTGTTAGTGTTATACTGGGAAAGTATGGCTTTATCTGTAGTTTATTAAAATATTAAGATAATAAAATAAGCTACTATATACTATATACTATAACTACTACTATTGATCGTGGCACACAACGCTTGCCGCTTGCCTTGTATTATAGAATTTCCAATAAAGTCTAGCTCTAAACCTGTTGGTAGCCATATACTATTTTTGAGGTTTTAAAAACCCTTAAAAAGGGTCTCCAAAAGTATGCTGCCAAATTGTACTTCGTATAAAATAAATGTAGTTCGAATTAGTTATCTAAAAATTAAATTGCATACTTTTATACACCTTTTAAAAGGTTTGAACTTTATGTATTCAGATCTAGTGCATTTGCTATATTTTATTTTATTTCGGCCAATAATTAACTCACTTTTAATTATATTTAAAAAAGAAGAAAGGTGCCTACGGCAAGCCGAAGTTAATATATGTATCCTTGCAGATAATTCGAATCTAGAAAAGCTATAATTCTTTTGTCAATTAATTTGGCAGGATCGTTTCTCTTGCAGCTATTAGATATAGTAGTCCGATTTAGAATTTAACATAAAAATAGCATATATCAAGTAGTAATCGATTATCTTGAAAAATAGCGAAAATACTCCAATTTAGTCAGATATATAGGCAGTTCTATGATATAGAAGTCAAATTTCAGATAAGAATTTCAGACAGACTGATGAACATAACTAGATCGACTCGGCTGATGATGCTGGTAAAGAATAATTATATCATAACAAAATTACATTCTGCAGGACTATAAATAAAATGGCAAAACTTCATCGTTTAAACTTGGAATTTATGAAGGCTATTTTGCCTGCCTGTCTGTAATTTTCTCTCAGTGCAGGTGAGAATTTGTTGATGCGCATTTGTGGCCAACCACTTCGTTGTTTGGGGCCAATTGTTTTTACAGCCAAATTACCTGTGATTGCTGCTGGTTTCAAGTACAAACCCCTTCAGTCCTTGTTTTTATCTCTTTTTTGTTTAGTTTCTTTTTTGTACTGTTACGTTTTATGATTAATCTAAAAGTTGACAGCTAAAGGTCAAATTACTAACTCGGGAAATTACTTTGATTAAATGCAATTAGTACATACTTGTGTATAGTTTGTAAGATATGATACTAATAGTAAAAAGGGTTTGAAATTCATAAAGTTTAACCACTGATGTGATCATCCTTCGACCCTATCTCGATCCTGACCCGATCCAAATCAAGTTGGGGGGCTGTGTTACTGGGATTACTCAGGTTTATTGCTCATTCAGCTCAAGTGCAGTCTTGTTAATTAAATGTCGTCGGCAGGAAATGAATTTTAGCAACCAAATGCGATAAGTCACATGTTTGCCAGCCGCGTTTTGTTTTATTTTTGTTTTGCTTTTACGCCTTGCTCTTTTCTTATTGCTTTGCACTAAGCTATGGCATTAAGTTAATGGTTTTATGATTTTTACGGCGCTCAAACAAAGGTAAAGCTAAAGCCCAGTGCGCCGTTAACTCAAGGATACTCTCCACCTGCAGCTCCTATGCCTAATCGACTTTTGACTCGCGTGTTTCTAGGGTCTCCGTTTTATAGAGCAACTGCCTTTCTTTGCCTAGTTTTTATTTTTTGTTTGCTTTTTCAGTTTTTTTTTTTTGTTGATTTACCGCCGCGCGCAATGGTCCAAAGCAAATATAGATCAAATGTTTTGTGTGTCTTTTTTTTTCAATTGGCAATCTTCACTTTGGCGTAATAATATATATTGTGTGGCGAAAACAAGTTGGAAATTAGTTGAAAAATATGAAATTAGAAGAAACATCTGTCGCCGGGCCTCTCTTCGGGGATCCGAATGCCGTCTTTTCTGCTGCAGATTGTTAGATTTTTTCATCCGCCCATTGAACTGGCTAGCTGTCGAGTGCGTCACCAGTTTGTTTGCACTCTATTTTACGCAATTGAGCGGCGGAACAGCGGCAGATACACAGTTGCTAATTAAACAATTCGTATTCTCTCTCGTGTACAAATATGCATTCATTTGCACAACTGCATCGACTCGGAGCAATAACAATTAGCGGGCAAAAATATCAAACAAAAATATACATACATAAAACAATAAACGGGGGGAGAAAAGCACAGAAAAACCACCGAAAATGATTAAGGCATGGGGACAAGCACGTGCTCTTGCCACTTAAAGCGACGGAATGGGATGCCATTAATAAATGTTTGCTAATTTGTATAATATATAAAATATAGATACAGATCCGCCTTCCAGGGCTAGCGAGCCACGAAAGTGATCGAACAGGATGAAAACTGAGTTAATAAATAACCAAATAGTGTCCTTTTTTCATCAGGAATTGAATAAAGTTCAATTTAATTAAGCCCTTGGGTAACCTTTAACATTTCTTCGAGTCTTCCAAATAGATATAGGTGCAAGCTACATATGTGGAAGGGCACAGCAATTAAGATCTCTTATGGATAGCCTTGAGGGCCCTTATAATTGTCCCGTGTGTCCTGTGTCCTTTGCCCTTTCCCACACTGCCTGAAAATCAATTAAGAAATTGATAATTTTAATGTCCTGCAAGGGTTTCTTTTTCGTTCCCTTTCCTGTCCCCAAGTTCAGCTTGAGTCGCCGCCACACGTTATTCTTTGCCCTGGTTCCCATATGCATAATACACGCCCACGTCCCTGCCGGGCCCCCTCTCGGCGGCGGCGACGACGACGACTGACTGTCATGGCCAAAAGAGAATTTATTACGTCGCAATTTGGTGCGACGACGACCGTTTTATGAGGCGTATACGTAATCTGTGAGCCCCTTATCTCCACCAGTTTTCCCATGCACTCAGCATTTCCTCCTTTTTTTTTTTGCAACTCTAGAAAAACCACTCACGAGATGCCGACACTGCATCTCACGAGTATCTAGGAACTGGCTGTCATACAGATCTTCATAGAAAATCGACAAATAACTAACTAGAATAACGAATAATGTTCGTGGAAGTGGAAGCCTTCGGATGTCGGGATCTGTATGTCTATATCCACATGTGGCATTCATCCCACGAATCTGTCTCTCTCTCTCGGATTTCAAAAATGTTTGTTTTCTATTTCACTTGCTGGCGGTGACCCTGAAAATAAAGAAAACACGGCAAAGGCAAAAGGCATTGCAAATGTTGTGTGTTTTTTGCATTTTCTATTGCTTCTTTCCGCATTTGATTCGAAATTCTAACTACACTGAGGGAAACTAAACCTAAATGGGGGTATATTTTAATATATGGCAAAGATCTGACATTTGTTGAAAGCTGATTAATGTTTTTATCAAACGAATAGCTCAATTTTGCATTTTAAATTTGCAAAATATTAAAGATACAATGGTTTATGGGGCTATCAGTTTAGTCCTGAATTCCCAATTGGGAATTATAAAGCAATGCGAGTTGTGTTTTCGTGTTACATTGTTCCGTCTTAGAGAATTATGCCTTATATTTTGTTTTTGACTTTATAAAAAACGGAAAGGCTTACTTTCACAAAAATTACTGACAATTTCTCGCTGTGTAGGTGGGCGAGCGGATGTTGGGTTTGATTTTTAGCTCAGCTCGAGGATCATGTTCATGCCTATGACTGCTGATTGATTTGGCGACGCCATTTAAAGAAACCCCTTGAAAGTGTCAAAATGAGGAAAACGGAAAAAACAGGCGAAAAATAATCATCATATTGCGTATACGCAGGGTTGGTCTGAGAAGCCAGCGAGCGGGAAAGAGAGAACAATCGATTGGGCTGTAATCAGTTAGGCCTTATTGGTGTCTTATCAGCCAATTAGTCAGTCAGCCGGTCAGTTATGCGACTTCCCAAATATGGCTTTTGGCGGCTTCCAGGAATGTCTCGAAATTGTAATGAGAATCCGAGTGTGACTCATTTTGGCTCTATTTGTTCGTAGTTAAAAATCTCACCCACACAGCCGCACTGCGGTATCACTGTGGCTATCCCCGCTCTTGGTTCTTTTTGTTCGTTTCATATGACACGGCAAAAAATGAAGCGCAAGAATATAAACAAATAAACAAGAAAGAAATGTTGACCGCCCTTCGGCGATTTCGATTGCGTTGGTCAGGATCGAGGAGGGATCAGAATCGTGTCGCAGCCCCAAGAGATTCAACTGTATACTCTATATCCCCCATTTACATATTTACAAATTAATTAATGTCTCAGGCTAATCATTTGGGCCCGAGAGCAGAGCAGCAAACGAAAACAAATCTAAATTCGTGAGAGTGTGCTCTTTAAATTTAGAACTATAATGCTAATTAAAGCGGCAAAAGAAATAATAAAACGAGGCCTGGAAGGGAAATTAAGACAATGAATAGTGGATACAAAAGATTTTCCATTTTATATCAGCGGCGGGCATCTGACAGACTCGCGAGTCAGCAAGTTACGCTGCCCGGGCTCTGCGCACACTCACAGCAATGCCAGTCTAAGGTGCATGCGAGTGGGCATCACTTGTGCATATAATAACAATAAATTATAATAAATATAGAAATATTATCAATATACAAACAAATCCAAGTTAGTTTAAAAGAAATATGAATAATAATTAGGATACACAAGATACTAAACACTTTAGCTAAAGAGGGAAGAGATTGCCTCAAATAATGTAACCCTTACGATGGAGCTTGGAATCCGGCCAAGGAACACTGCTTTAGCTTGAAAAAATTCCACTTGATCCCCAGTAATTTGCCTAATCCCGGGCGAGATAGATAAAAGCGATGGAGATGCGGCGGAATGCCATAAGCATTACCCTGTGCCCCGTCGAGAAGTGCAATTATCAAGCTCTTGGGGTGCTCTTATCTAACCCTGGTACGCCATATAAATACATGCGGGCTTGTGCAATTGAGACTTATCTAAGCGCATTTGCATCGCACTCGCAATCGCAGTAACCAAGTTGCACTGAGCCAGCCACTGCTGGCGGTCCTATCTTTTTCGGATCGCCAAGAATAACAAAATAACGAAATAATGAAATAACGAAATAGATACTAACCCACAAGTAGGGGCACTCGAGAGCACTCCCGGTGAATATCTCTTATGGGTTTGTTTTTGCGCGTTCCTAATCAATCGGTTGCCGTGCCGTGATATGGTACTTATTTTAAAGAGTGCTAGAGTGCAGGCATTAAGATGATAAGTGTCCCCGGAAAATAGTGGGTATAAATAAACCCTCCTCGCGACCATTCATACTGATTGATGGACCGATTAACATTTGTTATAATAGAATCAAAAATAATGATAAGCCGCCGCAAGTGGAAATTCCGAAGGAGCATGTGTTCACTTTGGGAGGAGCGAAATAAAGAAAGAGTCGTGCCATCGATACAAATAAACACCAGACTCGAACGATAAGCTAAGCTCGCTCTCTATATAAATAAATCGTCTCCGTCCTTGAGTCTAGCACCGATTGCGGATACGTAGCTTACAATATTGCCTTACTACACAAGCAGCTGCTCAAAGTGCGAAAGATTTCCAATTAAAAACGAGGCAAACACACCCTGCAAGTGCTCACCTGCAATGCCTCATTTCTGGGCACTCACCTGATCCTTTGTACCTGGCAGACTCAATTCGAGGGAGTGCGGCGACTAAGAAATTCCTCGTGGCGACGGGACCAGAGCTTCCAGCGAAACTAGCAGCGAACAAGTGGTCGGCGGCAAGTCCAACTCCGATTACAGAGGCACCGAGAGAGGCGGCACCGAGCGAACGGCACCTTTTTTGGAGCCTTCAATCATGTACGGATTTAGACGAATCGCCCGATGATATACTGGGGGCAATCGATTGAAATCTATGCGTTTCCTCTCCACCGCATTGAATATTATAAAATTCCCGAAACTTGATTGGCAGTTATTTACAATGCAGATCAGATCGTCGTCGACTCTCGAGTATTTTGTGGACAAATGTCCGAAGCCCCGGGCCGGCCTCCTTCCGTCCGCAATCTTTATAGATCTTTATAGTGCGGCGATAAATCAGAAATCGACCCGAGGAATCTATAAATATATATATGTATAACTAATATATATATAATAAACCCTTCCACAGTCGCTCAACCCCGGTTGATTTGCCGAAAGAAGAACAAATTTATATATTTGCTTCTTTCACCTGTCGCACGGGGCTGTCAGAGCCGAACCGAGTATGATTAAATATAATAAATTTCTGGCAAATAATTATAATGGCACTCGATCGTTTCGAGTGCCTCGTCCCGCGTGCTCCTTGTACCTACCTATTGCCTGGACTAGGATGGATCATTTATGAACCATAAATGGCGATCGGCCACCAGATATGACCGGGGGCTAGCTCTAGGTCTAGGTTCAGCTCCGCATTTCCTTTCTTTGACGTTCTCAGCCGCCGCGGCGGTGGTTTTCTTACAGGCGACACTGAAAGGAAAATTGGTCAAGCAGGAAAATCTTAGAGGCTAGGGATTATATGTTTAGGCTACAGATTATGATGTTCTCATATTAAATTAATATCTCAAATGCTCCTTAAATAATATTTGTAAGAAAATAGATTTATATTTTATAAAGAAAACGATCTTAAATTACTACCGGTTCATATATAATAAAGGTTCTTTTTGGAATATGCCGTAAATAAAGAAAGGACACATTTCAAACCCAATCTAATGAACTTTATAAGGAAGAACAGTCGAAAAAACAATTAAAGGAAGAAACAAATTCGCATTTTGTCATATTTTTGAGATGAACAATTGAACAAATTCGTGCTTAGTGCGCACCTTTGAATTATTTCCGCATTTTTTGTATATTTCTTAGAATTTAAGATCAAACCGTTTTGGCTGCAGTTTGATCTTCCTGTTCGTGACGTCATAATGCTCAGAACGACAAGGAGCAGAATCTAATGACAGTTCTTTTGCCGTATAAATATAAAGACCACCTTTTAAAAACAATTTAATAAACTTAATAAAGGCTTAAAGAATTAATTAAAAGACAAACAATTTGCATTTTGACATATTTTGGGGTGAAATATTTGATAAATTCAGGCAGCTCTAAATTTCTGAAGATTTTTTGGTATATTTCATAGAATATTTCACCTTCCACCTTGATTTTCCGTGAATATAAATTATTAACTTCTTATTAAGTTTCCCTAAAAGAAAGAATCCTTTTGCCTTGGGATTTATCTAAGATCTTAAACTTAATTCAAGACTACTGACAACTTACAAATACATTTAAATAAATATTATTTAATTTAAATGATATACTAGTAGTATAAGTATGTATTTTGGCTCTGTGTAGCTGTGTAGTATAAGTATTTTGGCTCTGTGTAGCCCCCATATACCCATCATCCATTGTGAGTCGCCGACGACGGATTCTTCGGGTTCGACGACGCCTCGTCAGCCGATTGACGATTGTCGCCTGACGATTGACGGCGGCAGCGACAGCGGCAGAGGCAGTGGCAGTGGCAGCGACGGACCGCTCCGCTCTTTAATAAGCTGGAGTCTGGCCGCGTATAAATTTAGTCAGTGGTTGGCCGTGGAGCGACCAGAAGCTTTTCCAGCTATAAACCGAAAATCGAAATAAGCCTTCCGAAATTGTTAAATTGAAGCGCGAAAGTGTAAACAACAGAACAGAAGCTAAAGAAAGGTATATTCCCTCGCAGGCAAAAGTGATCTTAAGTGAAAAATCTAATGTTTTGCTTTTTTTTTTAATGTGAAAAGTATTATAAAATTAAGGATCAAAGGGTATTTTAGGGACTTTGTTTAGAAAATATAACATATTTTTGATTTAAAAAAAAAGTAATTATTTAAAGTAAATTATTTAAAAAGAAAATTGAAGAAGGACTTAAATCAATTTAGCTTTTGCTTGTACTTCTTCAGAGTTAAATCCTTTTAGTAATGTTATATGAGAATTTAAATAAAAAAGTGCATTGTAAATTATAGGGAAATAATGGTAACTGTTAAGTCTTGTGGGAGAGGAAGAATTAAAAGTTGTTTCCCAGAAGAATAAAGAATAAAATGAATAGAATCTTAAGAATCTTTAGAAAATAAATGCTCCTTACCGAGTCCTTCTTAAAAAAAGAAACCTAGATTGAAATGAAAATTCTACAAGATCCTAACTCAAACGTCCCAAACTTAACAATCGAAAAAAGCTTAAGAATTAACTGAATTTAGAAATCGTTTAGAATGACAAACGAGTTACTCGTAATAAAGTAATACATGTGTGCTCCGATCCGCTATATAGCTTGGAAATGCAATGGCAATCCGATCTAGTGAAACACAATCGGATTGCATTTCAAATTCTAGTAGTTATTGCACAATCGGGCCAAGAACTCGGCCTGCATTCCGCTGTAATTCGCTTGCAACCAGCTTCCCTCTGGGCTAAGAGCGGACAGCTCCTCCTCCTCAGCGCCGCCAGCTGAAGTGCTCGTAAATCTCGACGAAATTTCCGATTCCAATTCCCAATCCGAATCCGATTCGGACTCCGAGCTATGATTCAATCGGTTCGAGTGGCGCACGGCAACCTGTCCCGTCCAGATACATGTTTATATATATTCAATATAAACCTATATTATACATATATTGTGCATGCGATCGCGGCCCATGTGTGTGGAATTATACCCAATAACAGTCGGCGAGGCGAGACGGAGCGAATCGGAACGAGAAAAGGTGCTTCTCGCCTTATCAATTATTTGATTAATATTTGGTCGTCGCGCTTATCAATTAATTGAGTCAAATGTTGTAAATTGTGCGAGTGTCAAGACCAAGGAGGAGCTACATACCTCTGCCTCTACCTGAG
Source organism: Drosophila kanapiae (assembly GCA_008042475.1). NCBI lineage: Eukaryota > Metazoa > Arthropoda > Insecta > Diptera > Drosophilidae > Drosophila > Drosophila kanapiae. Next base: position 16,311 of record VNJM01001486.1, on the reverse strand, counting down.
CCCGTACCTGTATCGATTCCAAGATATTACGTTGATAATCGAAACGAAATTCGGGGGAAATAAGCGGCGGCAGGGCATTGACTGCACTCGAAATATTAAGCGTGCTTGCACTGATGAAAAATTGTTGACTTATTACTCTTCCACTCGTATTATTACTCATATATGTGAATTTAGGGTTATTTCAACTGGAATTTGTTTGGTTTTTGAGTAGATACAAGTGGCATCAGCAGTAGTTATCATTCCCCTGAAGAATCCATCACTTGATGTCCATAAAATATGTGATAGACTAGCTATCCCCTCAGAGGTTTTTGCGCTGTAAAAACAAAGTACCTTGGGAGAAGTAATTTAGCTTTTCCCAGATGGTCGTATCTTTTCAAATAACTTCAAATAAAAACAAAACAAAATATTAAAGAGCTAGATGCCTAGCTCCAATATTGATAGAAACTAAATTCAAACTTAATATAAATAACATAGAAAAAAAAGTCAGTGCGATAATAAGTTTAGTTACGAGAGTTATGTTCCCAGAAACACGGATTCAGTGCAAAACCGGAATACAACCTAATTTTTTTGTTCTTAAATGTTCCATAAATTCATATTTTCTATATTAAAAGTTGTTATTAAATTAAATAACAGGTTAAAATGATTGAAAACCTTTGAGATTTTAAGATTCTTTGTTTCTATTTGGTTAAACCTAAAGTTAAAGTTAAAGTTAAGGTTAAAGTTATATTTAACGTAGTTAAAGCTATTACAAAATCTGTAATATTCGTGTGGTGACTTTTAAAGCTTCTTTATAGCACTCCTTATAAGGCAAAGGTATTTCTTTTAATTAATCTTAAACTTAGTTAGTCGTTCGCTGGCCAGATCTGAATATTCTGCAAATGAATCCTTCATTTATTTATGTTTTACCCTAGGAAAACAGAACTAGAAACTTAAACTTAATAGTTCCCCTTGTGGTGGGCTCTGCTTTTATTTATTTCCTTTACTTTGTTGATAAGGCTTTGGAATCAAAACAATCTTAAGTTGTGATCGTGTGAATCAGAGCCAATATGGCTGATATGACCACCCGTTTCTCTCCGTGTCACATTGTTTATGCAATTCCCTGGAAATTGCATCGTTAGCACCTCTCCTATTCCTCAAAAGCGATGACGCTGCCGATTGCACAATGTCTCTGAACACAAATGTAGATATATATAGTTAGTGCAAATATACAGAGATATAGTAAGTAGTATGTCGTAGTAGCCTACCAAACAGATCACATTGAATCCGATCTAGTAGCAAAATTATCAAAAGTTTACTTTAGTCTACCACAAAAACAAAATCCACTTACTAATCGCCATCATCGCCTTGTGCTTTTTGCAGCAATGGGTCTACTGAGCGAAGGCAGTCCACTCTCCTGGGAGGAAACCGAGGCGCTGGCCAACCATGTCCGCGAGCATGGCATCAATCAGTTCATCAACCTGTATCACAGACTGAAGGATCGCCAGGGCGACATCCTTAAGTGGGGCGACGAGGTCGAGTACATCATCGTTAAGTTCGACGACGAACAGCGGGTGGCACGCGTCGCTCTGCGCGCTCAAGATCTGCTGGCGCAGCTCAACGAGAAGGAGCTGGCCGATCCCAAGGGTGTCAAGTCGCTGTGGCGCCCCGAATACGGTGCCTACATGATTGAGGGCACGCCCGGCAAGCCCTTTGGCGGCCTGATGGCCCACTTTAATCTGGTGGAGGCCAATATGCGATATCGCCGCGAGGAGGTTACCGAGCTGCTGGCCAAGGACGAGTGCGTCATGTCCATTACCAATTTCCCGCGCCTGGGCGCCCGCAACTTTACCTGGCCGCTGGCCCAGCCGCGTCCCGAGGATCCGCTTAGCTCGGCCCGCTCCCTCTATTTCCCGGACGAGGCCATATTCCCGGGCCATCCGCGCTTCAAGACCCTCACCCGGAACATCCGCAAGCGACGCGGCGAAAAGGTGTCCATCAAGCTGAAGGGTAAGTACAGATCTTGAAAGATATCCCACGAATCTCGATCTAACCACCATCCGCTATCCTTTGCAGTATTCAAGGATGTGAAGACAAAGCTGCCGGTGGAGGGCGCTCCGCCCGGTGAGCCCGATGTGGTCCTGCTGGACGCCATGGGCTTCGGCATGGGCTGCTGCTGCCTGCAACTGACCTTCCAGGCTTGCAACATCACCGAGGCGCGTCGCCTATACGATCAGCTGGCGCCGCTGTGCCCCATCATGCTGGCCCTGACCGCAGCCTCGCCCATCTACAGGGGCTACCTGACCGAGTCGGACTGTCGCTGGAACGTGATCAGCTCGTCGGTGGACTGTCGCACGGAGGAGGAGCGCGGCCTGGTGCCGCTGGACAAGCAGAAGTTCCGCATCGCCAAGTCGCGATACGATTCCATCGACTCGTACTTGTCGCCCGAGGGGGCCAAGTACAACGATGTGCCGCTCACCTACGACGAGGCGGTGTACCAGCGTCTAGTTGAAGGCGGCATCGATCATCTGCTGGCCCAGCATGTGGCCCATCTGTTCATCCGCGACACGGTGTCGCTGTTTAGCGAGAAGGTGCATCAGAACGACAAAGAGGACACCGATCACTTCGAGAACATTCAGTCGACCAACTGGCAGACGATGCGCTTTAAGCCGCCGCCGCCCAACAGCTCCATCGGCTGGCGTGTCGAGTTCCGGCCTTGCGAGGCGCAGATCAGTGACTTTGAGAACGCCGCACTTGTCTGCTTTGTGGTCCTGCTCACCCGCGTGATTCTCTCCTACCAGCTGAACTTCCTCACGCCGATCAGCAAGGTTGACGAGAATATGCAGACGGCCCAGAAGCGTGACGCCTGCCGCAAGGAGAAATTCTGGTTCCGCAAGTCCTCAAAGACCACCGAGCAGCGTGCGGCGAAGGCCCAGGCACAGGCTCAGGCTCATGCCCAGACCAATGGCAAGGCGGCCACTGTGAACGGAGGAGTGCCCGCCGAAAATGGCAATGGGCTAGCGGTGAATGGCAATGGAAATGGCAGCGAGAACGGAGACAAGGAGGAGCAGCCGCTAACCAACGGATCGGCGAAGCTAAATGGCCATGCCCATGGCGACACCAATGGCATCACCACCAATGGCACCTGCAATGGCACCGACAGCGATCACACCGACACCGACGATGAGGAGAACGAGTTGTTCCAGCTGCTCTCCATCAACGAGATCTTCAATGGCAAGGTAAGGCGACACAATGCCAGGCAGCTTCTTACAAAAATTAACTTGCGGTCTTCTCGTTCTTAGTCCAATGTCTTTCCCGGCTTGGTGCCCCTCATCCGCAGCTATCTGCAGTCCATGGAAGTGGATACGGACACGCATTGCACCATTGAACAGTATCTGCGCTTCATCGAGAAGCGTGCCGCCGGCGAGCTAATCACCACGGCCACCTGGATGCGTGAGCAGGTGCTCAACCACCCGGACTACAAGTGAGTACTTCATCAGCCGTAGGAGTCTAGCCCGGAGATAAACTAATCCTTGAACCTATTCCAGGCAAGATTCCGTGGTCAGTGAGCGCATCAATTACGATCTACTGAAGCGCATCCAGGGCCTTCAGGAGGGCAAGCAGGTGGAGCCCGCTCTGCTTGGCCAGGACTATCATTCCAAGACCAAAACGAAAGACTTCATTCCACCGGCACTGCAGAAGCAGCTGGCCAAGAGCGGCGGCTGCTGCGAAGAGAAATGATCGAGGAGCGCGCTGCGGACGCGTCCAACGCAGCTGGCCGCCGGTGGCCGGCGCATGTGATTCGGGTTTTGTGGGTCCGTTTTTTGAGGTGCATATATTAGTGGCATGACCGAGATCAGAGCGGATAGGAGCGGAGCGGATGCAGCTGAGCAGAGCAACAACATTTATCAATATTACCTTTCATAGCATAATTTAAACGATTAACAATTAGCATGTGCACCAATATCCTAATTGTGGAGAAATGTTTTTGCGGCCCGAGCGTTGCCAGGAAGAGTGGCAGCAGGCAGGCGGCAGGCAGAGATGCTGGGGACTTGGACAGAGGCGGGAGCAGCGACAGTCGGCATGGTTAAAGGGGCAAACAAGGCCGAACCAGCCGGAATGTGCCGCATTCAGCAAGGAACCGCCGCCCGAGAGGGATCTACAAGCTGCAACAACATAAATCTCAACCAAGTGCCGTTCCACAATACCTACAAAAGAAGCAAACGGGATGAAGATAAAATTGAGGGAAAAAGAAAGGAAGATGAGAGAATACATAGTTCAAAAAGTGAGGCAAGGTTAAGAGCGTATTTCTGTTTGTTTTCGTTTAATATAAAAAAAATATATATTTATTATCATTATTCCTATTCTTATTAATGCAAGTACAATGGAAAGTTGTTTATTTTTTTTTTTATGAATTAATAGATATATATATATGTATACACATGCAAACACACACCTACGATAGTGGCCTGCTGTTATTAAACCTAAGGATTAAAAAACACATACTGAAAGTGAGAGAAACTCTCTTGTGCTATTATAATTTATTGTGTATGTGATTGTTTCCCTATTACGATACGATTATTATGATTTATTGTGACCACAAGCAAGCAAATAAACGGAAATCATTGTTGAATCTTAATTGTACGATATAAACACTATATATATATATATAAAGATACACAAAAAGCTATCTACATATGTGAGCTCGGACTTAGGGACTTTTCATACAATTGCCTTTGGAGAAACTGTACTTATGCCTACCTAGTTGCCGTTACGAAAGTTTGAAGAGTTAGTCTAGACTAAATAGCAAATTGCGAGAAATGGAAAGGATGTGGAAGGACGACGACACTCAATAGCAATAACCAATCAAAACTATATATATATACACCACATGTAAACTACTATACTACTATATTTCGACAAAGATTTGCCAGCCCATTTGTAAGATTTCTCAGCATTTAATTAACCTTTGTGTAAGGGGAAAAATGATAAACAGAGCCCAATTTATTTGCTTGCCCTCCTCAAAACAGTATTTTGATAACAACCCATAGACCCGCCTCAACACTATGTACTGTCGCCACACTGAATTAATTAATCAATGCAAATAAAGAATAAAAAACGTTTTGCGAAAAACACAAGCCACCAAATGCGGAAAATGCTATTTTTTTGAATTGATCCGCCAAGTTGGCAGCCCGGATATCAATGTGCGATAACGATTACTTGCCCTACCGGCTGGTGTCTCATCTCTAGAACGGGGCTGGCAGGGGCTTTTGCAGGGGGATCCGTTGGTTCAGTGGGTTTTTCTGCACATTATATGCAATAATTATACAAAATAATTAATGCTGCCAGACAGAACCAATATTGTGTGCTATAAAAGTTCCTATTATATTTAAAAGAAAAGTCTCTTCCACGAAATCTGAAAATCCCCTTAATAAATGTGTGCCTCCGCCACTGTCCAATCATGGGGAGAGCAACAAAAGGGAGAAACAAAAACAAGTGATTGGATAATGTTTGTTTGTTGATCTCCCCGCGTCCATACTGCTAAATTCTAACTAGTATTTCGTTCGATTTAGCATTTAAAACACGGCTAGTTCAAGTGAGGTTGTTGTCATGTTTTTATTTAAGTGTTAAGTTTGCGTATTTGCAATAAAAACAAACTCTCTAGTCACCGTTAGCCGTTCTGCGTGCATAAACTTCCGGGTGTGTATGTGTGCAAGTTTTGCGTGCGGCTTTTTGGGCGGAGACGGCTGTGCATTCATAATTTGTTGTAGTTGTGGATCCGTCATGCACTGAGCGACAACAACGCTAGTCTGCATTATCGAAAGCAGCAGAAACAAGAACAACAACAATTTGTCGCTCATCGTTTTATGCATGTTCTTTGAATACATTAATGTGTGTGTGACGGGCAGCACGAGAGAGGCAAGCCGAGAGACACGAAGGCTCCGGAGACAGAGACAGATAGACTGGAAAAACGGTGAAAACGATAAACAAGTGCATCTCGGGTGAGCAGCATCGAAATTAATCAAGTGAATTACGGGCGAATAGACTGAATGAACTGGCATTCGTGTGCAGTGGCCAACAGGGACAACAACAAGTGATGCCGGAACAACGGATCTGAGCAACCAGAGTGTCACCGAGCACCCGCAGGACATTGGGCACGAAGCGGAGCACAAAGGGTGCCCAGCAAACACGCCCAGCCAAACGAGGAGGTGGAAGGCGAAGGAAAGCAAAGGAACGCAACGCCCGCTTCGATATATACACACATACATATATATATGCAAACGTCCTTGGGGAAGTGGCACTGGCTGTGGCGGAAGCAGGAGCTCAAGCAGCAGGAGCAGAAGGAGAGGGCCGAGGGACAGGTGACATTCGACAACACACAATTACAGTAAAAGGTGCGCCCCAAACGATGGGTAAGTGGGCGGGAGAGCGGGTCGGTGCTGTTGTTCTTTCGTTTCCCCCCTTTTGTTCCTTCCTATTGTGTCGCATTTCCATACATCCTTTTCTCTTTGACAACCCATGTGTATGTGGGTGGGGGTGTGTGAGTGTGAGTGTGAGTGCGGGTCTAGCAAGTGCCATCCTTTGACAAGTTCCGGAATCAGTGACAGTAGTTCCTACGGTTCCGGACAATTCCTAACCAGATACGTGTTCAGAAAATCGGTTGGAATAGAACTAATCAATCTTTTCATGAACTAAAACAGTAATCATGGAATCAGTTCGATCACTAGTTCCGTTTATACCTCAAAGTATATTGAAATATATTGAAGAACGGCGAAGATTTAATTTTTGCGTTTTAAATACTAACGGAAATAAAATAAAGACTATCTGCAAAGTTTCATTCATTCTCAACTGAAAGAATACTTTGCATATAAACAGATAGACGGACGTCGGGAATATATATTCTCTCTCAAAGATGCTTCCTTTACTGCAAGGGTATACAAATTTACTCAATATATATACATATGTATGTACATATAATCCTAATGAAAATCGTCGTTGACTTGCTCGGTCTTATCAGCTTAGGACAGCGACAAAAAGTGCAAACTTGTTTGTGTATAGCGTCGTGTGCTCGAAAAGCTTACCTATGGATGTGACAGGCTAAGAGAAATTCCTATGCTATTTCCAAATGTGCAGCTTGGAAATAGTCGTGGGCACCTCTAAAGATTCCAATCGTGAGGAAACTGGAAACAGTTAATGGCATCTATTTTAAGTAAGCTAACTACCACGCTTTCATGGCAATATTAAATCCAAACATATCTAATAGCTCCCTTGATAACTTACTGACGCACAGGTTTAACTAGTTCCTTGAAATTACCTGATGACTCTGCAATGACAATGACTGCTAGACATGAAGAGACATGCTTAACTGGAACTAGTTCCGCTTTGAACTTGCAGGAGAGAGTGTAAGAGCTTGAGCGTGGCCTAAAGGACGCGCGCGCGTGGAGAGAGTCAGAGTGAGAGAGAGAGAGGGGGCGTTGTGTTTTGAAACGGATTTTTCCGTGTTGAGATTTTCGCACACACAGTTTTCCGCAGCGACGGCAACAGCAACAACAACGGCAAAGAGAACACACGTGCCTCTCCCCTGTATTCGTCGCGTGCCCGGGCTTGTGTGTGTGTGTGTGTGAGTGCGGGGAAAACAATGTAAGCTGAAAAGGATCAAAAGCGCAAGGCGTTGTTGCAGGACCTGCGAAAGCGAGCGAGCGAGAGGGCGAGAGCGTGCGAATGCGAGTGAAATATGAAAATTGCATTTTCCTCTTTCCGTGTGGGAGCGCTGGTCTAAAGTTCCGCCTTCTCCCGCCGCCCATTGTTACGCCGTTGTCGGGTCGGTTCACGGTTTCCTGCACTGCAGTGGCGTCCAGTTCGCTTCTGTCCAGTCCTCTTCTGTCCTGTCCACTGGCAGTTTAGTCCGATTCGGTGCAGTGTCGTGGAAACAAACGCAGGCAGTTAACTCTTTTTTTTTAGCGTCCGCTGCAGTTTTCTTTTCTTCTCTTTCCAACTTCTCCCATCTTTCGATTTTTGGCCGTGCCTAGCGATAGCAAGTGTGTTGGTGTGAGTGTGAGTGGCGACGCCCTCATCCGGAAGTTGAACTGCTTAAAGCATATAACGTGTATCAATAATTGCAGCGACAGCAGCAGCAGCAGCAGCTCCCACTTCGCCTGCAGGAACCGGAGGCAGCGGAGGACCAGGAGTAGGTGGCCCCACTGGCGGAGCTGACAGTGGCATCGGTATTGGTAGCGGCGGGACCAACGGCATCGAAATGCTGAAGGCGCTCTACGACTTCCAGGCGGTCTATCCGAAGACCATTAGCTTTGATGAGGGCGAGTACTTTATCCTGTACCAGACCTCCGCCCGCCAGCGCAATTGGTGGCAGGTGGTCAGCATGAAGGGCAACATCGGGTTCGTGCCCTCCAATTACGTAATGAAGATTAAGGTAATGCCAGGCCCCAGTCCGAGTTGAGCTTCCCCCTCTGATGTCTAATCGCTGCAGGTGGAGCACGACTTCCTCATCAGCTTTCTGAACTCATCGATCGAGTCGCTGGAGAAGTGCACGGAGCACGAGATCAATGGCATCATGTCCAAGGACGAGCTGCTGGACAGGCTGCGCGAGAAGAAGCACACCATGGAGCGGTTCTATGCGGTAAGTGGCAGTGAATGGCAGACAAGCAGACAGCAGACTCATCCTTCCCGTAATACTCTTCCTCCTTCCTTCCAGGAAAGCTCCGAGCGCGACGGTGACTCCTCCCTGTCGTACTCGCACAGCTACAGCGATAAGGGCAGCCACCGTCACTCGCATCCCCACCCAGCCCAGTCCCAGACCCAGCTCCACTCCCAGCATCGGCAGCACAGTCCGCCGGCGAGCGGTGGCAGCAGCGGCGGGGGCTCCCAGCGGCTGGACATGAGCAAGAAGAGCATGTCCAGTCCGGCGGTGGGTTCCTCCTGCCAGGGCATGGTGGAGTCGCCCAGCATGGGCAGCATGCAGTTTCATGGCAGCAGCTGCACCATTCAGACGCCGCAGCAGCAACAGCCGCTCCCAGCACCGCCGTCTCCAGCTCCAGCTCCAGCTCCTGCCACGCCCACAACAGCCACTGCCAAGACGGTCGGGGGGGATGCAGGGGCGCAGGACAACAGCATCACATCGGAACCGTCGGAGACGACAACGACCACCACCACGACCAGCGAGGATGTGGTGACCACTTACAAAGAGACCAGCCAGATGAGCACCAGCCAGCACAAGCCCCAGAACGGCAGCACGGCCTCCGCCTCCATATCCGCCTCCGCTTCGGCCGTGCGCAGTGCCGGGAACGGCAGGGGGAGCACGGGCGCCCTGCATCCGGATCTGCCGCCCGAGGAGGCGGACAGTGCGCCGGACAAGTCCGATGATGCGAGCGCCGTGCCCAGCGACGATGGATGTCCGGCCAACGGTGACAGTGCGGACAATAGCCAGGCGCTGGACAGCATCGAGAGTCCATCGCACCGGGAACGAGGCGGCAGGGAAGTGGAGGAGGAGGGAGCTGCTGGCGGTAGCGGCAGCGGGGCGAACTATATACGCGGCGGCGGGCAGCTGAAGGTGGAGTCCTCGGATGTGTATCAGATCGTGGATGCGCTGCGCCGAAACACGAACCTCAGCTTCGATCTGTCGTGCGAGGCGTTGCGCGTCGTGCTGACCAGCTTGGAGCAGCTGTATAACGGAGCCATTAATCCGTACCTGGAGGCGGTGGCAGTCCATGTAACCGGCAAGGTAGCCACGCCCAAGGAGCTGCTGGGCATCACGCACGACGCCAAGCGGCTGCAGTATCTCTTCGCCCAGCTGGCCGATTGCAAGAACGACACGGAGCAGCGTACCTGGATGCTGTATGAGGATGAGGAGGACATTATTCAGTTCCTCGAGGAGCTGGTCGAGATTCTGGTGAGTGTTTCTATGGAAGTCACTAAAAAAAGGAGTTGTTTTGGTAACCTAATAAGGGACAACATAAGCTTAAAGAGAAGAGAAGAGCGCCAGCAGAAAAATTGCATATTCCAATTCAAATTCATTTTTATTTTTATAGTTAAAATTATATTATGTGTAAACTAACTTATTTAAACATATAGTAAATTTAACTGGGGACACAGAGGGAACAGAATTCATTGAACTACTAGACATTACGCTCAAGGATCTTAAAAATATGGTCAGATATGGAAAACAATGACAACTCGCGGAAATATGTACATATGTATATACAAATGGTTCTAAAAGATTTATTTTAACCATATTTTGTTACGACAGAAAGCTAGCCGTAATAGAATGTGATTTCGGGTAGGTGTACCGCATACCGTGCTGTCTTTGCCGATGACATACGCACGTTTACACTGTCGGTGTGAGCAGAGCTCGGGCAGCGAATATTGCAGAATAATATCTTCCTGTACGGCAGAGCAGCGGTAAAGATTCTGCGATGGCGAAGACAAGGAAGACCAATAGGTTTTAATCTATCATAAAGCCAGTTTAAGCCACGAAGCGCATAAATTTAAATTGGTTTTTCTACAGATTTAATAGGCACTTGTTGCTCTTTTGTTTAAGGGTCCCCAACACATGAGCAAAATTCTAAGACGTACCAGAGACATATGTATACAGACTTCTCGTTGTTCACTTTAAACATTAAACTCGTTTAAAAGCTAAGAATTCCTTAGCCTTGCTCACAGTAGTTTCTATATGTCCATTAAAGAGATCTTGTGATCAAAAAGATGCTCTTATCATTTGCAACAGAAATACGCTCAAGAACATGGTTACAAAAGACAATTAAATAACAAAATATGGGCAAGAAAGGTTAGAAGTCATAAGAGTACATTTGCTGTAGTCCAAGTATAGGAGATTGTCGGAAGTACATTGAGATCAAGCTGTAAGGAACCACTCAGCAGAATAAGACATTGAATCTCCCGAACGCTTATCCGAATCCCTCCCTATCATTATATCCTTTCTCGCACAGAACAACGCTGATGAGAACATTAGCTGCTACGAGATGTCCTGCGATCAGTATCAGATGTTCATCAACCTGGTGCAGTACTATCAGATGGAGACGCGCTGGTCCATCAAGCGACTGCTGCTCAAGACCTTTACGGCCGCCTGCCACTTGGACTACATTATCGTGGACATACTGCTGACCTCAGTACTGCCGCTGGAGATTGTAAGGACTGCTCTCGGAAATCTTTAAAACGAAAGCTTAAGCCTATTATTCCCTCTTATAGGTCGAGGACATGAAGACGCATTTCTCAAATCTGGATCGCTTCAAGCAGCTGGTCAAAATGCTAACCATCATCTTCTCGCTGGGGCAGCCCATGCCTGTTAACCATCAGGGTGAGTTTTGACTATATAATCTGCAAGATAAGTAACGCCATACGATTAATATGTGCTGACTTCATCATCTCTTGAAGTTTGGCTCTAAAGCCATAGAGAGAGGGCTCTGCCATACTCTTGAACGCATACAAAGGAAGCATTCTAGATCTGTACCCACACATACACACTTGCTTGATCGGTGTATACTCCCACTTAGAAGTGCATTATCCTTTTCACAGAGTTTGCAAAGAACAGTTGAGCGTTTCCCCCTTGCGATTTACTCACAAACATGATCAAAAAAAGAAGCAGAACACTTACCTCGTAGCCAGCTAAAAATGTACTTTTACATTGGTAGAACGTTACTCATCTTGATATTACAAAAGCGTCTTTGGTTTCGGGCTCTAATCTAGCCAAGATTCATATCGGTATTTGCTTTGCTTTGCAGACTATTTGGGCGTACACTTTGCCAGCTTTCTGCTAGAGATCGTGGAGGGCAACAACCCGGAGCACCTGGTGGATATGGTCATTGCCCTGATACTGGCCTTCAACCAACAGTTTAGCGAGCACACGTACAACGTTATCATCGAGGCGATGCAGAACCTGCCCTCCGCCAAGGTCTTCACGGAGAAGCTGCTGCTCCTGCTCAATCGGGAGGGTGAGTCGCCCGGCATGTGGGGTCTTTCATAAGCAAAGGATGCATAATTATATATATTTCACCAACTCAGTGACCTGACAAAATATCCTATTAATAATTGAGTTAATGAAAACTTATGTTTAATCCTCAGATGATCCTACGCGCCTGCTCAAGCACCCCAATGAGCACATGAACACGGTGCTGCGGATGTTCATCGACATATTCAGTCACTCGGACACAGCTGGCATGTTCTACACGAACGACATCAAGGTGCTCATCGACATTGTGGTGCGCCAGCTCTCGGACTTGGATGCGGGAAGTTCGGTGAGCATTTGAAGCTTTCTATATTTAACTTAGCAGGACTTACACGACTTACCCTGGCATACTGATCCCTTGCAGACGCGACCCTGCTATCTGGAGCTGTGCCGACGCATCCTGCGCAACACGAACTACCAGGAGCATCAGCACCGCAAGCACGACCTCATGAAGATCTTCACACGCATCTTCTGCGAGGAGACTGAGTGCAGTGCCTCCGATCAGCAGCTGGTGCGTGAGATAGCCAACGAGTTCCCGCAGCTGTTCAAGGCCTAGAAAGAAAAAAAACCCCGAAAGCCCAAACCAAATTGTAAAGCGTTGCTAGTGAGGCGAGCCGACCAAGCGAGCCAACCGTAAAATCCGAAATTATTTCGATTTTGATCGCAGTGAATTGTTAACGCATGCTCTGATAGCCATAACCCTCAGCTCTGACTGCCCTTCGATCTCCCGGGATTCCGGTATCCCGGTATCCCGGCATCGAGGGGCAGCGCACACACACGCGACTCTACCTATATCTTATGAACATAGTCGGTAAGTTGGTAAGGAGAAGTGTACTAGTTGCATGTGGAGTAGATGCAACCTCATAGCGATACCCAATAGCGTATCAGTAATATATATTATATAAATAACAATTCCCAAGGTGGTCGTTGGGTATCCCCGGTCCCAAGATCATTTCTCACTCAGTTAGAATTTAGTCAGGGACAATTTTAGCCAGAGAGAACCAAAGAGTTCGTTCAGCCGAGTTCAGCCTCACTTTTAAATTTTTTGTAGTTATAAATTTGCCAATTTATTTGGAGATCCAAATTTGGACAAGAGAACAAAAGCGAAAGCGAAAGCGAAGAAGAATCATTCGAAGAATCAAATATTTATAGCCTAATTATACACCTATATAATGAAAATATACATTCAGAACATAACGAAGGTGCGAATGGGAGACGTTAATTGCAATCTACAAGAAAGGTAATAATAAATATATATATATTGATATATTATAGCAGCTGGCAAAATCCAAATCGAGTCAAATGTAACAAGCATGCATGTTAAATTTGTTTATATAATCTATGAGGAGAAGAACTAAGCCGAACAGGAAACGGAAATCATTGACAATTGTTAAAGCTCAAATACAAATATAAAATTGGTTGAAAATTAAGGACAAAACGCTGCAAAAACCGTATTTAAAACTGCGACAACAACAATTATCCTGCAGTATCTACCTGTCATCAACAATTCACCAATAGGTCACCAACAGAACTTGAGTGTTGTTGTTGAATCATGCATGACACTCCATGCCTATTGATGACATGTAGACCTGCAGGCTAAGGACATCCAATGCATTTCTTGCCCTCACTGACTCACACACATCTCTCTATCTCTATATACATATATATCTCTCACTCTCTCTCTCTCTCTCTCTGAAGCAAAGTAAGGAAACGAAAGTTTGTTATACATATACCTAAGTCTATATAGACACGATCCCCTCATATTTCCCCGATAACTGGAGGCATCCATTGGTCAGTCGTTTTTTGTTATTGTTACTATATACTTATGTTATTAATATATAGAAAGCACAACGAAGTTAAAATTGAAAGGGGGCTTTTGAAAACCTGCTCAAAAGTATGTTTTGCTGCAATGCGGCATTCTCTTAGGCGGTCTTTCAAGTGCTTTCCACTTTTCAACTTTCAACAATTAGGCATTAAGTTTAGGGGAGGAAACCACATTGGAGAAACCAAACACAGAAAAGCCCAGTTATCATTCGAACCCCATGGCATTTGTGTGAGTAAGACCGTGCTGTCTTTGCTTACACTGTCGGTGTGAGCAGAGCTCGGGTAGCGAAACTTGCAGACTCGCGGGCCTATCTGTAGGGCATCACTGCTATTAGCCATAACGATTTTGTTTTGCCACAGAAATCGCTAAGGTTATGAAACCTACTGAGATACGGTCTAAATGTGTGCTAAAATTTAAAGATAGGAAATTGACGGCTTCAAAATATTTCACAGCATCATTGGCGATTTCTGTGCCACCCTGTCACTATTTTTTTATTATTATTTATTTAGTCACAAAGAAAGCACGCCAGTTAACAAAAGTGGTTTTGTACACACTGCCGCAGCCTGTAGCATAGGATTTTAGCAACATCTTAGTGTAATACGACGGAGGGTAGACTTTAAAATGCATTTCTAATGTGATTTCTCCCCCTTGACACCCTAAGGCATTGTCCTTGACTTCGAAATCGATTTTCATTTAATGACATTTGAGAGGACACGGCATTTGATATTATTTATTACTTAAGCAATAGATTTAAATCGAAAGACAAGACATTTATCTATTCAAGCATTTCCCCTTTGCCTTTTTATTTTTAACTGATGAAAGTATACACACATAGAGCCGCTCGCTGGGTGCATAAACGAATTTAATTTGCCAAGTTTCGTAACGAATAAGAATAAATTTACAGCCAGTTATAAACTAACTAAAGCGAATTCACAAAATGGAATCTAGTTGATGTCAAATGCTTCGAAATATTAACCACAAATTGTACCTTTCGATTTTAAATTTAAACAATTAAAAGCAATTTACACTCTTGGTAATTGAAAACAGAAAAAAGTAAGCAAAAAAAGAACAATGAGCAGCTGCAATAAAAAAAAACAATTATTATATTTAATAGTAATACGTTAACAATAAAATATAACACACACTCACACGTTTTATGTCAAGCAAATAGAGCTCATTTAAAAAATTGTTAACCTTTCATTTTTTAACACAAAACAAATCCTAAAAATACAAAAAAGAAAAAAAAATTACGAGTTTTAATAAACGCATTCAAAATGTACCGAAACGAAATTGAAAATGTACGAAACGAAAATAATAAATACAAAAATTCAAAGTAAACGCAAGAAAAGAATTTGATTTCCCTGGCCGTTGGGATTGATTTGAAAACGGATTTCGATCTTTAAAATGGTTTATTTTATATGAAATTGGGAGGGGAAATGAATCGAAGAGGCTATGTGAATATGCAAACAAATATATATATTTCCATAAAATATTTGCAGTTTCCAGGACCAATGAGCTGTCCCATCGGATCATGGAGTTGCGATTCCCTGTGCATAAACGCATTTATCCAGCTGGCGCTTTTACTACCTGTTTTATCAAGTTTTTGGCATACAAAAATACACCTATACAAAATATACCTTACTTACCTTGATTCTGGGTCTGGCCTTTTTTAGCAAAGCAAATATTTCGATGGGGAGCAGTATTTGTTATGAAGGAAAGGACTCTTGCAAGTGAAGTGTCTAGAACTTCTTCTGGTCATCCAGCGCTAGTCGAGTTCCTTTTCCTGGAGACCGTACACCAAGAGCTCCGGCACATCCACGGCGACCCAAACAGATGCCTTGCCAATGAGGAATAAAAAGTGTCTTAATGTACCTGGATGACTTATTGGTAGTGTCTCCGACATTTGAAGAACACACGAATATGCTCCGGGAAGTGTCAGGACTCTTGAGGGAAGCTGGCTTAGCCATTAGGTTTCATTTTTGCTTCAAAGAGCTGAGATATCAATGGTTCATTATACCCTTCGTCTATAGATCTTCGCCTTCGAGTCCCAAAAACAGGCCAGAGGAAAATTTAAGCTTTCTAGAAGCTAGGAATCTCCAAGAGATAGAAGTAAAAAGTTTATTAGGAACTTTCCAGACCTCGCGACGACGCTGACATATACCAAGAAAAATAAGCTTAAATTCAATATAAAGCGGAGGCTAAACGAGCGATTAATTCTTTTAGGCACTCATGCCTTGTACATCTGAACTTTGCGAAGAGATTTTGTTTCAGTTTGTGTGGGATTCCGGAGTAGGAGCAGCTTTTATTCGAGGAGAAAGAAGACGTCAGCGAGAGACCTATAGCGTTCAAGTCTCAAAAACAGAACTCGTGTCAGCGAAACTACAGGACTACGGAGAAGGAATGTCTTGCAGCCGTTTTAGCAATAAACTTCTGCATTCATCATAGGAAAGGGTGCCGACCGACGTCGTGGCCGATACCCTATCAAGGATGGTGGAGTCGGTAAAAGAGGTAGAAGACCAGTGTGTTCCAGATT
>VNJM01001485.1:0-53259 GCA_008042475.1 Drosophila kanapiae | reverse complement strand
TGACAGCTTTGTGTAGTAATTTTCCATTTGCTGCGCTATTACATCTCGGACGGGGAGTATATTCAAGTCTCTTAATGTTTCCACTCCGAACGTGCCACGGTGCCCCAGTGATAGTTCTCAGGATCTTTGCTTGGGCTCTCTGCACGATTTCTACGTTGCTGTTGCTGGCGCTCCCCCACAACTGTGAGCCATAAGTACAGATTGGTTTCTAAACGGTGTTGTAGAGTTTATAAGCCAATGCAGCCAATGTTAGCCTTCAGCCTTAGGTGAGTTCGTTTAGCTTCAATATGCTTGCGCCAGGTAAGACTTCTGCCGAGGTGTACGCCAAGATACGTTACTTCTTTTGACTGAGGAAGCACGGTGTTGTTTAGTGTGAGGCTTGGGCAGTTTCGCCTATTTCACATTTTTGTTCGTTTACTTTTATACGCCAGTCTGAGAGCCATTTCTCTACTGCATCAAGGTGGGTCGCAAGTTGCGCTGAAGCTTGTTGCGGACATTTAGATCGGCTGAGGATCGCGGTGTCGTCGGAAAATGTAGCGTAGTCAGTTGTCTGCTCGTAGGGATATCAGAAGTGTAGAGTAGGTATAGAGTTGGCCCAAGAACGCTGCCTTGAGGAACACCAGCTTCGATGTTATGTTCAGCTGACATGGAAGTATTGCACCTCACAGCAAATATCCTGTTATAAAGATAAGACTTCAAGACATTATGCGTGTTATTATGTACCCTCGGATTTGGAAATTGTATTTGTTGGTAAGGTGGGTTTCTGCAAGTAGCATTACGTCGATTCATTGTCGTTCATAAATTGTGCTAGCTCAAGTTTGTGCCGTGAAACGCCGTTGGCATTCCACAGTGCAATGCGCAAGGGAGCCATTGATTATTTTGATAGGGTGCTTTGGAGCATCTGAATCAAAATATTTTGATTTGCCAACATATTTTGAATGGTGGTTCGCATAAAAGACATGAATTCATCCATACTTTGTTGCAGCATGAGAGTCAGCGTTTCCATTCTATTTTCTGCCTGCTCTGCAGGTTGGTGGGGGACTGTAGGAGGTGTGACTCCAGGGCTCGCGTGATCCGATTTCAAAAGACTTGCAAAGCTTACATTTTTAGTTATAGTGGAACTGCCGAGTGAAGATCGGGCTGCTGACGAAAAGAAGACTCCTGGTGTGGATTTTGAGGGTATCAGTGGTGTATGGTGAGATCGTTCTGTTGACACTCGTTGGTTGATCCGACTTTTTAGCTCCTTGTATACTGGACAGCCTCTGTAGTTTGCTGTGTGGTCTCCTCCGCAGTTGCTGCATTTTTTGCTGTTTGGCTTGTTTTTTAGTTCACACATAGCAGAGGTATGCAGCCCTCCGCAAGCGACGCATACGGAGCGGAGTGTGCAGTAAGATTTTGTGTGTCCGTACTCCTGGCAATTTGCGCACTGGACTGGGCCATTGCGTTTATGCGGCTCTTTAACCGTGATTCTGCGATGCAATAGAAACTGGAGTTTGTAGATAGGATGAACTTCGTTTTTCTTGAGGGCCTTAGAGTCTGGAACAAGTTCAACTTTAAAGAGAGGTTGCGGTAGTTTGTTTCGGTTCCGTATATTTGTAACGGTTTTTTACGCTAAAACCTTTATCTTTTAGTGCCTGTTCAACTTCTGCAGTGCTTACATCTGGTTCGATTCCTTTTAGAACAACTTGTTGACCTTTACTACTTTTTAGGTATAGTAGTTCTTTTTCTTGGTGTCGAGGAGTTCCGTCAGGGGGGGGCTTCGCTATCTTTTTGTCGTTGTCAATGTCTGAAGAAGGGGTTTCGTCAGATGTATCAGCCAAAATTTCAAATCTGTTTGCTGTGTTAGAGTTTTGCACAGTTCCTTGGCTTGAGGAGGCCCGATTGATTTTTGCGACGTTTCCCATTTTCGTGTCTTGTGGACTTAGTTTTCTTTTAATATTTACGTAGCGATCCATGCCAGTCTGTATGGTCGAACCTAGCTTTTTAAATGGGGCGTTAGTCGGTGCTGCGCTAGTTGCAGCTGGTAAATCCACCGACACAGCAGATAGAACGATCGACGGACATACAGACGAAACTGATGTAGTTGTTGTTGTCATTGCATTTACAGTTACTAATGTCGTCACTGTGCTGGTAACCGTGGCCAGGCATGTAGGCAGTTGGGGCGAGGCAAGGCAGGGTAGAGGGGGAGCGCACTTATCGCTTTGCACCGTCGCTGACATTGACGGAGAGAGAGAGCGCACCCTTTCGTTTTGCATAGGTTTGAGTTCGTTGGACGGTGTCGGGGTTAACAATCGTGGTAGAGCAGAAGCTTTTGTTGTTGCTGCTTCGGCTACGTCTGTCTGCATTGCTCTTTTGCAGCGACAGCCGACGCTCGTCTTGGTTACGTTGGCGCTGCGCCCGAACTTCGTTTCGGTTCATCACCTTATTTGATTGATTTTTTTACTTTTATTTGTATTTTAGTATTAGAATTACTAATTAATAAAGAAACACAAAATAGTAGTAGCTTGTGACTTTTCATCGCACTAAGCGACTTTTCGCCGTTTATTTTGTTTTGTATCGGGTTGTTTTTTCAACGATTGTCTTCCGGAGCACGAGAGAACTAAATACACGTCTGCACTCGCCGAATTCCATTCGCGAATGAGCCATTTAAGTTTAATAAATTAACGTGGAACCATGTTTGAAAGTTATTGAGATCTGTTTGTAAATCTGACTGGCAAGAGCTGACTTATACTGCACACAAAGCCTAACGTCATCTGCGTACATAAGCACTCTAGTGTTAGCCAAAACTTTGGGCAGGACATTAATAAATATTGTAAACATAAAGGGACCCAAATGGCTCCCTTGCGGGACCCCAGAGGTAACCCGGCGAACATTAGATAAGTTGTTTTTAAAGAGGACTTTCTGCGTCCTGCTAATCTTATAACTTGAGATACATTTAAGAAGATCAACCGGAAAGCACATTAAATCAAGAAGGGAGTGATTAACGGAGTCAAATGCCTTTCTGAAATCAGTATAAAGAAAGTTTTGTTGGAAGCCCTTTATTATAAATGAAGTGAGCTCCAAAAGATTGGTTGTTGTTGATGTTGACATGGAGTAAAGACTGATCTACAAAGATGCTGCAAATGTACAGTTATAGATTTTTCAAAGAGTTTCGGAATGGCTGACAACTTAGAGATTCCTCTATAGTTTTTGGCATCCGTGGGAAGTGGGAGGTTTCTAAGGATAACCCAAAACAATTTTAGAAGGGGTTTACACAAGGCCTCGGCGCAGTGCCTAGGCACACAGCCTGGCTTAACACGTTGAAGATCCAAAACGAGAGAACTTTCGTTTAAACTAGGACTGAATATTAGGTTCGATTTAGACATTTTGTAAGAATAGGTCTGGCTTGAATCGACTGACGAAGAATAAGTAGGCGATTGCCTGAAAGCGAGGAAGGATGTGTAATAGGCTTACGTTTAGTGTTGACAAAATTATAAAACTTTATCGTACCCTGCAACGAGTTAGATAGTTTTTATAACACTGCGCGCTTAGCACGGTAAAATTAGACAGATTGAGAACCGCTATGTTTAAATTTAGAATAGAGATTGAATTTTATGTTTTTGTGGCGAGTCAACTCTTTATTAAACCAAGGAGGCTTGCTTGAGGTTGACGGATAGTAAAGGAACTCAGTCTTTAAAAAAGGAATTCATGGCATTAGTAATGTCAGTGCACATATAGAAATCGGACCAATTAAAATCTGATATAAAATTGTTCAACCTTCCGAAGTCCGCCTCTCGAAAGCAGTGGATCTTTTCGAACAAGCCATTAATAAAGTCATGTTGTGCTGTAGTAAAAAGAGTATTTGAGGATTTGGTAGCAGACCAAGTAGCACCAGGAATGTTACAATAACCTTAACTAATAAATGGTCCCTATCCGAAAGTCTACTGGAGGCCGACTGGAAAGCGGAAAGATGGTTCAAATAAATAGGAAGTCCCGACAACGGAGGAATATACGAACATGTAATATAAATAAAACTTCATTTTAAAGTTAGCTTTACACAAAGGAATTCAACATCGTTATATTCCTCAAAAATAATTAAAAAAAAATAATAATATATAATAATAATATAAAAATAATAAGGAGTCCACCGCTATGAGGACACCACCACCTCGGCGGATAGGCCGATCCAGCCTGTATAAAGTGTACACAGCTGGAAAAACTTCGGAGCTAAGGATCTCCGGCTTTAACCTGGTTTCTGTGAACACAATATCATGGGATACAAACGAAAGGCTATCAGAATACAATTTATGCAGCTTACTGCGAAAGCCCCTTGCATTCTAATAGAAAATAAGGATAGAGTTTGTTAGTTTTTTGATGTGGAAGACGTAGAGGGCAAAATGGTCTACAACATACTGTAATATGCACATATATCGAATGCGCACTGTACTTCATACATTGTTGCATATAAATAAACAAACGTAAATGTAACAACAACAAATGTAAAACGTACGAGTTCTTTGACCAACTGGGCGAAATCCGAGCCGGCTGCAGTTGTCAGCATAAGCTGCCACCAGCAGACCTTGGGTGTATGAACTCAAGTGCATATTCATATTTCCTCGCGCTCCAAAATACGCATAGATATATACATATTAATAAATAAGAATATATAAACGTCGTATTGATCAAGCAAAAATTTGATTTAGATATATCAGTCCCGACCATACTTAACACTTCTCTAACAGTAGAAACTGATGATAAACCAAAATCAAAAGAACCAGCTGGAATTGAACCAGTAGAGTCGGAAGAGTCAGAGTTAGAATTAGAGTCAGAAAAGTTAGATTCGAACCCCAAAATCGAGGAACAAAATTATAATAACATCACTATTCCAGCAGTTTTTATTTCTGATCTGAATGATAATACAGATTCGGATACTAATTTATGCTATAGTATCACCATGGCAGACCCAGCCGCCCAAAGGGCTTACATCAAGGACACAGCAAATGCTATTCTTGAAAATCCATCTCCAAAGATTTGTAATGGCTTTGAAGTTAGTAATCTTAACAAAAGGCACTTTCGAAGAGCTAGCTGTTGAAGTTAGAAAATCTAAAATAGTAGGTTCAACCCTTTATAAGGTCAAAAATGAGACAACTATTGAAGCAATTGTGAAGATACTTAAGGACACAATTGCAGGCGACACATCCGATGTTGTTAAAGCTAAAATAGCTTAAACAATTCAAAAAGGGAAAACCGCCGAAAAATGCACAACTGAAATTGACAACCTTCGCAAACTACTTGAAGCTTCATATATTAATGAAGGTTTATGAGCAGAACATGCTGATAAGTTCAGCACAAAAGAAGCCATTACCAGAATGGTTAAGAATTGTGAACATGGCAGGCTCAAAACTATACTGGAAGCTGGTAACTTTACCACCATGAATAAAGCCGTCACAAAGTACATTCAATGTAGTACTGAAATGACCGGCAATGCCAATACAATATTGTATGCCCGAAGACAACAAAACTATTGTGGCAATAATTACAGAGGCAATTTTCGTGGTTGAGGAAGTGAGCGTGGTAATTACCATAACACCGTTTTATTTTATCGAAACAACGGTAATAATCGAAATTATAATAACCAGACCAATAGTTCAAATATAGGTAGTGGAGGTTATAGAGGTAATAACCAAAACAATACCAACAACGTGAGAGTAGCTCAAAATGATTCGGAAAACCCATAAGAACCTTTACATATTCATTAAAACAAAACATTAAAATTCGCACCATCAATCTCAGTCAAAACATATTTGCAACTGACAGAGAAACAGGGAATAAACTATTTTTCTTAATGGCACAGGTGCAGAAATATCCTTATTAAAAGAAAATTCTGACACTTTTAAGTACATACAAACAGATAATATAATAAATATACAGGGCATAAGCCAAGAGGTTACCAAATAAATATGGATGACCTCTATCGAAATACAGACTTCTAAATATGATTTTCACATAGTATGCTCAAAATTTGCTATTCATTGTGATGGAATATTAGGAATTGATTTCATGAAAAAATTTAACTGTAATTTAGATCTCAATCCATCTGAAGACTGGCCGATTTATGTTCCAATAACATACACTTCTAGTTAGAGCTCCATTATCCTGCTAGCAAGATCCCAAGTCATTCGAAAAATTCACCTATCATCAGTTCAAGATATCGTACTAATTCCTAACCAGGAAATTCAAAATGGCATTTATGTTGCAAACACAGTTGCAACTACCAAAAATGCTTTTGTACGATTACTAAATACGACCAATACTGATCAAATAATAAATATGAAATAAAATAAAATATGAAATGCTATCGAACTACAAAATAGTTCAAACTAATTCCGAATGTAGAGAAAAATCTGTGTTATCACAACTTTCAAAAAATTTTCCCCAACAATTCCACACACAATTAACAACCTTATGCACTCAATATAGCGATATATTTGGATTAGAAACTGAAGCAATAATAACAAACAACTTTTATAAACAAAAACTGAGATTGAAGGATGACGAACCAATTTATATAAAAAACTATAGAAATCCTCAAAGTCAAAAGGATGAAATACAGGTACAGGTACAAAAACTAATTGACAATAAAATAGTCGAACAGTCTGTATCACCATTCAATAGCCCACTCTTGTTAGTTCCGAAGAAATCTCTTACCGGTTCTGACAAGAAAAAATGGCGATTAGTAATTGACTATCGCCAAATTAATAAAAAACTGTTGTCGGATAAATTCCCACTACCTAGAATCGATAACATCTTAGATCAACTAGGAAGAGCAAAATACTGTTCATGCCTAGACTTAATGTTTGATTTTCATCAAATTGAACTCTAAGAAAGTTCCCGTGATGTAACGTCTTTTTCAACAAGCAATGGTTCATATCGCTTCACGCGATTACCATTCGGGTTAAAAATAGCGCCAAATTCATTCTAGAGGATGATGACTATAGTGTTCTCCGGATTAGAACCTTCTCAAGCTGTCCTTTAAATGGATGATCTAATAGTCATAGGTTGTTCCGAAAAACATATGCTTAAAAACCAAACTAATGTTTTTGAAAAATGTGGGACATACAATCTAAAACTACATCCTGAAAAATGTTCATTTTTCAAGCATGAAGTCACATTTTTGAGACACAAGTGCACAGATAAAGGAATCTTGCCTGACGACAAAAAATACGACGTCATCAAACTATCCAGTCCGACATGATGCGGACAGCGTTAGACGATTCGTTGCCTTTTGCAACTATTATAGACGTTTTATAAAAATTTCGGCGAATATTCCCGTCATATGACAAGATTATGTAAAAAAGATGTTGTATTCAAATGGACAGCAGACTGTCAGAATGCATTCGAACACATTAAATCGGCACTTATAAATCCAAACTTATTGCAATACCCAGATTTCAGCAAAAAAATTTCCATAATAACAGATTCAAGTAAGCAGTCATGCGGAGCAGTGTTAACTCAACACAAAAACGGAATCCAACTACCAGTTGCATATTCATCAAGATCATTCACTAAGAGAGAAGTAATAAAAGCACAACAGAACAAGAATTAGCAGCAATTCACTGGACAATAACTTATTTCTGTCAGAACAGATCACAGACCACTTACCTACCTCTTTTCGATGATAAATCCAAGCTCAAAACTGACGCGAATGAGGCATGAAATAGAGGAATATAACTTTACAGTAGAATATCTAAAGGGCAAAGACATCTACGTGGCCGATGCGTTATCAAGAATAACCATTGAGCAACTAAAAGAAATCACCAGAAATGTATTAAAGGTCACTACTAGAAATCAAAGTAAACAGAAAAATTCCTGCGCAGGAAATGAAAAAGAAAAAAATAGATTTGCATAAGCAAACTCTAAATAAAGCTTCTAAGCCCAACGTATATGAAGTCATTGTAAATGATGAGGTAGGAAAAGTAGTGACCTTGCGAATAACAGATTCACTATGTATCAAGACGATGTTCTTAATGAGTTGGATATTGTAAAAGATTTCTTTTTATTTTTGAACCAAAATTAACACCATTCTGGTGGGCACACACGTGTTAATATTCTATTGAAATAATATTAAATTCGATTTTTATTTTTTTTATCTTATATCATAAATACACCAAGCATGGACATTCATAATATAAAAAAATAATATATATATTTAAAGAGTTCTTTGACCAACCGGGCGAAATCCGAGCCGGCTGCAGGTGTCAGCATAAACTGCCACCAGCAGACCTCGTGCTCCAAAATACGCATAGATATATACATGTTAATAAATAAGAATATATAAACGTCGCTGCCGCAGCGCGGCTACGAAACTTAGACCTTACTTAGTAGATAAGAAATGATATGTTAAAACAGATACTATCCAGAGCTGGAAGCGGCACCATTGCTGCCTCCAGAATAAATCTATTTTAATAAAAGGAAATAAAACTATAAAACAAAGAGTTTCCGTTTTATTACAATACTTTGGCAAAAAGCTATCAGAGCATATTGTGCTAAAGATCTCGTTGGGACATTTATATTGAAAGATAAAATATCACTAGCATAAGAAAATTTGTATTTTTCCACCTTCCATTATTTTTAATTTTTAAGCTATTGTCTTGCCTTGAATATAGGCAATAACATCATCATATGTTTTATCAGGGGAAAGCCGCGAAACAAATATATGTTTCGTAGGTGGTACTACTATAAGCGATTTTGCCGACACAGACTGATTGTCTATGTTGCCAGTTGGATGGAGCCGGTGGTCCGGACCTGCCACCCTGGGGAGTTTTCGGGACTGGGTTCTGCTGGGTCATTGATTGTGACCCCTCAGCGGACAACACCGAAATTACTGGGGGCGCACCCCCTCCCGCGACACATTTGGATACCGAATCTTTTTTCGCCCCCGATCTCAGCGTCATTAAGGTCGTTACTGAGACTGAGGGCGTTGCCGAGGGATCCGCCTGTCTGCGCTGCGCCAACCGCGGTTTTTGGCTTTTAGAAGAGTCGTTCAATAGCTTAAGGCCATTAAATTGAGCATCCAGCGCTACGAGCACAGCGTTCGTTTTATGAAAACTACTAAATAGCTCTATAAAACCGCTTTTGGTTTGCCGCATGAAAGACCTCATTTCCCTTTGCACATCGCGACAAGTTTCGCAGCAGTAGCGCAGGCCAATATTCTTTGACATATCGTCGACCGTCCGGGCCGTACAACCAATGCACTTGGCGTTGCAAAGCCAACAGCCGATCGTAAGATCGCCAATAGCAATTGGCTTCTTGCCTTGTTTGCTAAAACAGACAGTCACACAAGACATTCTAGCTAAGACTGTACCTGTCTTACATTGAGAGTGGTGGGGAGAGAGATAGAGAGAGAGAGGGCAAAAGAGCTGCTGCGTGCAGTGAACTAGAGAGCGTGGGGGTGAGCTTCAGAGAGGATAGCTGCTGTCGCGACGACGCAATCGACGGCTAAACAAAAAAAACACAAAAAGAAGCAAACCAAAACAAGGAGAGCACAACTAAATTGGATTAAATACAATAAATACCCAACACAGAAAGCTGCATACACACGCGAAGTGAACCGGAACTTTAATAAATTTAAAATAGCTGATTTAAATAAAACCCCGGCTGTTTAAAGCAAAATGTTGTAACAGAATAGAGAGCGCAAAAAAAAAAACACGACCGTTCACTTTGAAAGAGAGTAGACGATGGAATTTTCAGATGGATTTTTTTTAATTATGGCCTGTACAGCGCCACCAACAGAAGCAGATCCTGCTTCAGACGCGGTCAAGAAGGTCAGAAAGCGGCAACACGAAGAACGTGTGTGTTGCTTCAGGTGTACAGAAAAGAAGCAGAAGGACATATCGCTTACTTAAACCAACTCCATTCAGCTGTGAGAGGTCCCGAGTCCCGAGTTGGTTTCTATGGCAAAGTAAACACACTTTGCCAATTCTTAATACAAAATACGAATATTCTAATGGTATTTACGAATGGTGTGCTCCCGCTCCTGGAACAGATCAATAAGACCTAATTTAAAGCACTCTTACCCGTTCAAAATTATATTTAATCAGGGTATCGCTTACCTCCGATACGACAGTGAAGTTTTCTTGGGCGATTATCTTCGCTGGCCCATATAGAAAATCCAATTCTTACAGCTGTCGAAAACCTATTTCATTTAAATTCCAAGACTAGTCTCCATTTCTTCATTCACCAATGATGGTTTCCCTGAAAGAACCTAACTGAGCGTTTCGAAAAAAAATGATCGTTGGTGACAAACCCGATGATTTATTCAATGTGAAGTCCATCGTACATGAATCTGTAGCCAACTTGAAGAAGCTGCAAGGTACCACTTAAAACTGTCCTAAGAAAACGTATTAAGAAATGTCCGACTTGAATACTGAGAACTGGGATTGTCTCCTGATTTATTTGTGCTATATTCCATAAAACCGTGGCTAGAACTGATTTCATTCCTGGCTGAGCGTTATAGAACTTTAAAGGCTATTGATTCTATTCAACCTTCTAAAGTATGTATTCCTCCGTCCAAACCGACAGCCTCCAATTTGTGGCCACAAGTAATAAACTCCCACTGTACGAAGAGAAAACTATCCAGTGCGTACATCTTCACGCTGCTTCACAGCTGTTATAAGTGCCGAGGTCGTCATACGTTGTTGAATCCAATCAACTTTTTTTCCAGTAATCCGATTGCTCCTATTTTTACAAGGCCATTATCCACATCCAAAAGATTTCGGCATTCACAACGCAAGTTCCTGCTTCATCTAAGTACTGATATGCTCGAAGATTATCTAGCGATCAGACTATCGCGAGCATCTCTTTTTCGTTGGTGGAGTAGATCTCTTCTGTCCGATTTAAGGATCGACCAATCTGTTATCTTATTGGATCCCACTTGGGAAGATCTGCTCCAATTTCATAATACAAGTCGTTGAAGATTTTAAACGCTCGTTCGTCGAGTTCGATGGCTCCCTTTTTCGACAGCGATGACTTAACTTGAGGGGATTCTCCTCAACTTAGATTTGTCAACGTTTTCGCGACCTTATCAAAGTCCTTTATGATTTTTCTAAGGTATAAGGTCATACTGATTAAACTCTTTGGTTATTTTACGTTGGTTAGGAATTTTTTTCGGCAATTCCCTCAAACTTCTTTTCATCCGCTTTAATGCCATCTGCGGTTACAACGTAACTCACAGTTTCAACTTGCGTTTACACAAAATGCGTATTTCAAAGTTCACTTGGAGTTTTTTAAAGTTATTAAAACTATCACAACCCTTGCTAAAAACGATTATGTCGTCGATATAAACAGCAAAATTGCCAATGTGTTCTCTTAACACATCGTCAATTATTCGCTGAAGACGATGATTTTTGTATTTCCCGTTTAAAGTTAAAAATGGGATTTTCGGTGTATCAGATTCCAGCAGATATAAATTTCATGGAACGCCGGTGTCAAGTGATATATTGCATTTCCAAGGCTTGCCAGAATGGAAGTGATATCCGGAATCATAGGTATCTGCGATTGTGCCGAAATTCAGTCGTTTAAGTCGATAACCGTGGGGAATTGTTTCTCTACGTTGGCTTTTTTTTCGGGAACTACCCAATCTGGGGCTTGTAGACGGCCCAATAAAACCGTTACGTAAAAGTACCTCGATCTGCGCTACCCCTTCTTGTGTATATCGGATCTGAGCTGCTCATACGAATATCAGCTCTAACACTTGTGACCACGGCCTCTGAAGTCAAAAGTTGTTCGAGAGAATCATCTACTTCGATACCTTCAATAGAATACAAAGCAGGGAGGACAAAAAAGGTTACAATAGAATCAATCCGAATTGGCTTTGAAAAATTTTAACAATAATGTGGTGTGTAATATTTATAAATAAAGGAAGGAGTGGGTAGAATTTGTATGGCTTATAGTATCTGTGGTGCTTCTGCCTCAGCCATAATTGTTTGACGTGTCTAATGCTGTCCTAGGACTAAATTGGTATAAAAGGGGAGCATCGCCATAAGTTGAATTGAAAGTTGATTTAAATATGTAGCCCATTTGCGTTGGGGCTCTTTGGCCTCCGATTTTGCAATTAAAAATAAAATAAAGAATCACCAATAATCTAGGGGTGTCGCCATTTATGGCTCTGCCCCTATAAGAGTTTAGGTTGAATAAAATACAGTTATTACTTTCAGATAGGGATCATTTAATAGTTCTAGGTGTTCTTACCATTCCTGGAGCTACCAAATACTCAAATACTCAAATATGACATTATTAATGGCTTGTTCGACATTTCGCTGTCTTAAGTCAACCATGTACGAAATTCTTTAGATCGCTTGCTTGATCTATGCTTTGTCTCTGACCCGGCAAGAGTCAGTTTGGTCGGGGTTCTGCCACTGACACAGGCCGAAGATCCATATCATCGACATTTCGCTGTCTCAAATCAACCATGTATGAAATTCTCTAGATCGTTTGCATGATTGCCTCTGACCGGCAAGTTTTTTAATTGGCAGGACGCAGAAAGTCAGCTTTAAAAAGAACTGATCTAATTTTCTCCTTGTTACCTCTGGGCTACCGCAAGGAAGTCATTTTGGGTCTCTTATTGTTTACATTATTTATTTATTGCCTGCCCAATGTTTTGGCTAACTCTAGAGTGCTCATGTACGCAGATAACATTAATCTTTGTGTGCAATATAAATACATAATTAATTAAATAATATAATATATATAATATATATATATATATATATATAATATATAATATATAATAAATAAATATAAATATTAAAATATATAAATATAAATATAAATATAAATATATAAATTGGATTTACAAACAGATTTTAAAGGCAAGTTTATGACTTTCTCTCACTCCCAAGCATGCGATTTATTTTCTGAACTGCTGCTCTTTGGAAAGAATCACTCTGGTCGACGATTTGGTCGTCCCCCTAGATTTAAAACTTGACTATCGATCATATATTATGTGCATGGTTAATAAAGCCTGCGGTGTGCTTGGATTTCTAAAGCTTTGTTCGAAGAAATTCTATGACCCTTATGCTACTAAAACTTTATCCACTCTAGTTCTTTCTATCTTTGCGTATTGATCTTGCATTTGGAATAAACAATATGATGTTCACAGAAAACGAATCGAATCAGTATAAAAGAAGTTTTTACTCTTCGCTCTTTGCTGTTTTAACTGCGATTCAGATACAAGTACACTTTTGCTAATTGACCTACCATCCTTAGCCAATCATAGAACTATTACCTTCATCTAATCCATGGTGACGTGGAGATTATTGACCGGATAGGTCAGCTTAATTTCCATGTACCAAGTAGAAATACTAGATCCTATTTACCTTTAGTGTTGCGCCACACTATCTTATGAAATGCACGAACCCTTTAGAGTTTTATGTGCATATTATACCGATATGTACCCTATAACTTCAAACTATGTACCCTATAACTAAGAACTTCAATCACGCCAATAGTTAATTTCCTTGCAAACTTTACCTACACTTTCGCCTATCGCGCCTAATATTACATAACCCAAGGGCCACTTAAGTGTACTTACCGTAGTGTATCGACGTCCAATATATGGCCAATATATTTAGGTTTTTGTTTTTCTTTGAGGGAGCTCTGTAATTTACACTAGTAAACACAATGTAAGAAATCTAGCACTCGTCTTTGGGCAGCACGTAGACGCTTAAGTCTGCTGAAACGTAGTGGGTCCGGCAAATATAAAAAATGACATAATTCTGCCAGTAATTCAATTCGAGACAACCATATGGGTTTCAAAGGGGTTCCTGTGCTCTTTGATGTTAAGGAGCTTCTATCTATGCTGTTATACTGCAGCTTGGCATCCAAGCTGCCATCGACAAATACATGCAACTTACTTTTTTTTGCAGGTCCCAAAAGTAACCCTTTTTTTTATCATTTTTGTTTTGAAACTCTTAAGACGTTTAAAAGCAATGGGATAGAAATCAGGCAGCTTGACATTTTTACAACAGCCCAGTCTCCCAAAATCATTGAAGATGCACTTTATGGTTGCGTTCATAATTTTCAGCTACTCTTCATCTTCGTTGGGTCGCAGTGGTTTTACAGGAATGGTCACTTCAAATAGACTCAAACGAAGAGAACAGTTTCACTGCTTCGTCAAAAGCGGCATGGATCATCGGATTCAAACCGGCCGTAAACAGACCACCACTATTTGAATCGAACAGCTTTAGGATCGACATTATCAGATTCGCGGCACACAGATCTTGATCATTTTTCTTCTATGATCATTTTAGATCTTAACGACCTTGAAGGGAAACACTGATGCAGACAACCTTATATTTGGCTACAATATGCGTCATATTACTGGTCGACTTTAAAGAGAGCTGCTCTTCGGGCCCATTTAAGCCCAGCTCATTAGTTAAATGGCGCTCCATCACTGTAGGCGATAATCCGTCGTCGATAAGACCAAAGCCATCGTCGGCTCTAGACTTATTATGCAAAGTTATCGGAACAGCGATTTTTTTGTCGTTATGTTATGGAAGAAAACAGCTGTCAAGAAATCAGTTCCATCAATAATTTTCTGCTCGTATCCGATCTAATCTTTGATCGCAAGGCGCATGGAGTGCAAGAGCATATTCTGCGTCAACGACTTTGTAGGGTTTCATCTCTCTGTAGGTCCGGCTATCAAAAGATATCCGTTTCATTTATTAATTTATGATCAACGCTACATCCTGGGCAAGGTGATTCTTGATTCTCGCCTTCTACCATATTGTGGACTAGAGACCGTTCCTTAAAATGTGCGCCGCCTCTATCTTTCTCCGCTAGCTGATAATCATAGCAGCACGTAATCGTAAAACACGTTTTTACGACAAATGGCCAATTTACAAAGGTGGCTGCCAAACGATGTCTACTCCAATCTAACTGCAGATCGCTCGGCAGCTTAGGAACCAGCAGAGCGGAATCGTTTAGATATTCCAGTAGTCCCAGTAAAATCGATAATTTGGCACTGCATGGGCCAATCATATTACCGATTAAAATTATTCGGGCTGATTGCCGGTTCATCTATCAGCATACGTTGCCGGAGAGCACAATTTCATAACGTTCATATAGCGTTCTCAGCGTTCCGAATGCATACGATACAATAGTGGATCCATGAGCTTGTCTGTACGGCTTAGGGAGCGGATCCTCAAAGGCACTTCTGAAGAATGGTGAGATTCTTTTCGCTACTGAGTCCACATCCTTCAGTCGATTGCACATAGGTTCTTATAAATAATAGTCACTCCTCGGGCTTACCGCGATATGACTTGGCGCTCTGCTCGGGGTCTATTTTTATTACATATTTAGCCCCGTCATTTGGTTGACATTGTACTTATATTTTTAGCCAGCACGAACCGACCTAAGTGTAGCATGGCTTGTGCAGAAGCCGAAAAATTGTCAAGTGACAATTGTCAGCCTTAGCCTCCAACTAAATTCAATTCAACTCAATTCCTATTGTTTTGGCGTGCGGATTGCCAATCTTGAGTTCTATTACGTCAGTCATTTCGCACTTCGTGGCATCAGTCTTTACTGCACAAGCCCTGTGCGTTTGACCGGGTAAAAACATCGCCGAATCTGGACCCTAGTCGAGTTTGACGGCTCTCAACTTGCTATCGGAGTGGCTTTTTTTAAATGCTTTGGTTTTGGTCAATGATGTCCGGAGAGAAACGATTTTTTTTACCTACCACAGAAGTACGAACTGCCCACATGCCACGGTTACCAGCACAGTGCCGACATACGCAACTGTAAATGCAATGAAACAACAACAACATCAGTTTCGTCTGTATGCCCGTCGATCGTTCAACCTGCTGTGTCGGCGGACTTACCAGGTGCAGCTAGCACAAAACCGACAAACGCTCCAATTAAAAAGCTAGGTTCGACCATACAGACTGGCATGGATCGCTACGTAAATATTAAAAGAAAACTAAGTCCACAAGACACGAAAATGGGAAACGTCGCAAAAATCAATCGGGCCTCCTCAAGCCAAGAAACTGTGCAAAACTCTAACACAGCAAACAGATTTGAAATTTTGGCTGATACATCTGACGAAACCCCTTCTTCAGACATTGACAACGAGAAAAAGATAGCGAAGCCAAATAGCAAAAAGTGTAGTAACTACGGAGAAGACCACACAGCAAACTACAGAGGCTGTCCAGTATACAAGGAGCTAAAAAGTCGGATCAACCAAAGAGTGTCAACAGCACGATCTCACCACACACCATTGATACCCTCAAAATCTACACCTGGAGTTTTCTTTTCGCCGGCAGCCCGATCTTCACTCGGTAGTTCCACTATAACTAAACATTTAAGCTGTGCAAGTGTTTTGAAATCTGATCACTCGAGCCCTGCCTACAATGTCCAAACAAATCAAAATAGCAAAAGCAAAGCAAAGCACCTTATCAAAATAATCAATGGCTCCCCTGCGCATTGCACGGCATAAACTTGAGCTAGCACAATTTATGAACGACAATGAAATCGACGTAATGTTACTTGAAGAAACCAACCTTACCAACAAATACAATTTCCAAATCCAAGGGTATATGTTTTACAATACTAATCATCCTGATGGAAAGGCCCATGGAGGCACTGGAATCCTTATTAAAAACCGCATCAAGCACCACTTCCACAACACGTTTGCTACTGACTACCTGCAAGCCACATCTATCAACATACAGTTGGGTTGCCACAATCTAGCTCTAGCAACGTTATGCTGTCCTCCTCGATTCAAGGTATCCGAATCACTAGGCAACTACTTCATAGCAGCAGGAGGCTATAACGCCAAGCATACGCACTGGGGATCTCGCCTCGTGACGCCGAAAGGTAGACAACTTATAAAACCTAGCAATAAAGTCGACTGCGTTTCCCCTGGTTCACCTACACACTGGCCAAGTGACCCCAGAAACTGCCAGATTTGATTGACTTCGCAGTTACAAAAAACATCCCACGAAATCTGATTAGCGCCAGTCCTCTCTCGGATCTATTATCAGACCACTCGCCTGTACTCTTTAGCCTAAACCAACAGCACAAAGTGGCTCAAATTAAAAAAATACGTAAGTTCGCACATTAAACTTACACCACAGCTAACCGGCGAAGATGACATCAACAGAACCGTAAGCATGCTAGAGTCAGTTTTGGCTTCAGCGGCTCGAATCGCAACACCACGAAGGCAAACCATAACACATAACGCAAAGCACATGTCTGTAGAAATAGAGGAGCTAGTCCTGGCAAAGCGTCGTCCCTTCGTTACTTCGATCGCCATCTGCAAAGCAAAAGTTAGAAGAAGCTTCTCGTCGACTCACCAATGCACTTCGACAAGAAGACAGATCCCAACTGCGCTACATAGCGCAACTATCCCCATCCAGCTCAAAATTCCCACTATGGAAAGCCCACTCAAACTGAGCCCTCCAATAATAACGGTTACGCCAATAAGGACCCCTGCAGGTTGTTGGGAACGGAGCGACAAAAACAGAGCCGACACATTCAGGAACAAACGTGTGTAATACAGGATCGCAAACAACAGAAGACTTTCCCTTTGCCGAACCAATTGTATTTCGACCATGCGAGGTCATAAAAATTATAAAAGAGCAGTTACAACCGAGAAAATCTCCAGGTTGCGATCTAATAACTCCTAATATGCTTATTGAAGGCCCTTTATACGCTGTTGGTACCATATGCCAGCTGTTCAACGCGATGACAAGACTTGGCTACTTCCCAAAGAGATGGAAAAAGTCAATCATCATAATGATAGCAAAACCTAGAAAAGACCACACGCTCACCCCCTCATACAAACCAATAAGTTTACTTTCGTGTCTATCTTCGAAAAATGCCTCCTAACCCGAATCATACCATACCTAAAAAGACATAAAGTATCCCAGCACCTCAATTCGGGTTTTCGAAAAACAGGAAACTATCGAACAGGTGAACCGCATAGCATCAGAAATCCGAAGTGCATTTGAAAATAGAGATGCGGTATTTTTGGACGTCTTTCATGCATTCGACAGAGCATGGCTTGGCGGCCTAATGCATAATATCAAAATATTGAAGTCATGTCTTTACAACAGTTATATCTTTACATTTGTTGTGAGATGCAATACTTCCATTTCAGCTGAACATAACATCATAGCTGGAGTTCCTCAACGCAGCGTTCTCGGACCAAATACTCTACATTTCTGATATCCCTGCGAGTAGACAACTGACTATGTCTACGTTGCCGTTTGCCATTTGTCGTAAACGAACAAAAATGAAAACACGTAACCTTTACCTTAAACAGACTAAATTGCCAAAACCTCATTCAGAAGAAGTAACGTATTTTGGTGTACATCTCGACAGAAGGCTTACCTGGCGCACGCATATTGAATCTAAACGAACTCACCTAAGGCTTAAGGCTAACAGTCTGCATTGGCTTAAAAACTTCCGCTTCTCTACAACTCCGTTTTGAAACCAATCTGGACTTATGGCTCCCAGTCAAAGATCCTGAGAACTATCACCGGGGCATCGTGGTACGTTCGGAGTGGAAACATTCAAAGAGACTTGAATGTACTCCCCGTCCGAGATGTAATAGCACAACAAACGGAAAATTACCGCACAAAGCTGTCAACCCACCCAAACCACCTCGCTAGAGCATTAACGTTGGTATGTAGCAGTTCCCGCCTTCGTCGTAACGACCGTCTCATCCAGCGACAATTATTACGACCTTCTAACATAAATACAGTTTAACAAACTTGTAGAATAATTTATTACGTTAAGATTTTAACACATTTTGTTAGTCTCGTATGAGAAGATTCAAAATAAACAACCAAAGTCTAATAAAAAAATGATGTACGAAAAAATCTCATTTCCCCTATATGCAAATTATAGATTAAAATAATGCAAGTTTGGTGAGCGTGTTCTAACCAAGACAATGGTCGAGGTTGACGATGAGTTCGATTCCTTACACAGGCGGTTGTAAGACTTTGATTTATGTCATAGGAGACATCGCTAAATGTAAATAAGAGCCCGCCCAACTCATATTCGTTGCTTTTACATATGAACCTTTTAAATCTCTCCTGTTAAGTTTTTTTTTTTTTTTTTATCAAAATTGATTGATTTTTTAGGATCCCATTAAAAAATTAAAACAATAACCTAATTAACAGTCAAGATCACAGGCACAGAGTGATATAAATTATTCCTGGGTTGTTCTGCTGGAAACCCGAGTCAGTTTTTTATTGTAGATCGTTTGTAGAGCGGATAGCGGAGGGCATGTTTGTCTGTTCAGAGGAAACGTTTTGTGGTTACACATTTGTTCGTTTAGTTTGATACCCCAAATATAAAACTCAACTAGGTTATGCGTGTATACAGACAAGTGTCTTTTGATAATATGTATGAGGGCATAAAGACAGAATCAACCAAAACGCTCTAGATACATTAAGGAATATTGAGCTGTATTACTGTTTACATGTTCGATAGTTTCATGGCTTACATGGAGGTCAAATTGATGTGCCGGAATAACATTAATATGCTCCAAATATGGTATCATTCGTTTTTCAAACAGTTTGGAGACACACGATAATAAATTTATTGCTCGGTAGGATGACGAATTTGTGTGATCTCCAGTCTTCTCTATCAGGATACAATAATAGAATTTTTCAATTCCCTTGGGTAATAGCAAAGACATATAATTCCACTGAAGAGCTTATAAGTCACTTCAATAGCACACTTTGGAAGTTAAATTATTCATTTTGGATTTATTTAGTTACTGCTGGGAATCTTATACGGTTTAAGCTCTACAGTAATTTCGAGTTCTTATTCGTCCGGAACAATATTGGATTTGTAATATGATATAAAATGCTAATAAAAATAAAATCGATTGAGATTATATGGCACTGTAGGATCTCTGTTTAGCTTAAGATTTTCATAAATTTGAGCATACTTCAACAAAAGATAAATAGCCATGTAAATGTGCCTTTTTATATAAACCACAATGCTTTAGGTACCGGGTATGTCATTCACGAGCACAATCGACTGTTTTTTTTTGTTAGAATAATTATTAAACATAAGACAAGATGTTTATAAAAATCTTTTTTTTTATAAATTTGTAACTATTTTATTTCGTTTAATTATGTAAACCAAACGGTTTACAAACGTTCTTTAAAATCCGTTTTCCCACAAAGCCTTTGTGGCGATTTTGAAACTAATTATTATAATATTTTTTAGTTTACATTGGAAAGGTTGCTTCAAATTACAAACTCCAATTTTTATTAACTTCTCGATCCTAGTTTTTTTATTTGTCTTCGATATATATATATATATTTTAATTTTCGGTGCGGTTTGGAACTACGTCAACCACACCGTATATATATATATATCGAATATTCTTTAAAATATTCACATCGGTTTGGTTAAGATGTGGTATTTTTAAGGCGCTCTTACCTCGGAGGTAAAACGTTTAGAATAATTTAACTTAATCCTATGTCTATACACACATAAGGTTACCTAAATTAGCATAATTATATTCTATGTGGTTCCTACCCGCATTAAGTAGTTAGATTTATATACAGTTTCGGTTAAAATACTAGCACACATATTACATAAGAAATCCTTTTATTAAGAATATTTATTTCAAGAAAAAACTTAAATTAATTTATATGCTATGTTATCTGGGAGAAAAATATATTTAAAACTAAGAGATACTGCTTAGTGTCTAGCTTAATTAACTAGGCACATATATATAATAGAGATCCCAAGATATCCAAGATATCCATTTCACCAAAAGTGAACGTAATTGATAATCAATGAATATGGTAAACAGCTCGTTTTTATACCCCTTCAATAGAGTATAATAAAGTTCCAATAATATGTAAAAAACTGTTCAAAATTATAATAATAATAATAATAATAATAATAATAATAATAATAATAATAATAATAATACTAATAATAATAATAATAATAATAACAATAATAATAATAATAATAATAATAATAATAATAATAATAATAATAATAATAATAATAATAATAATAATAATAATAATAATAATAATAATAATAATAATAATTAAACCTTTTCAAATCGTTAAATAGTGGGAAGTTTTACAATAAAATTACAATAAATAAAATGTATTCCTAAAAATAACTATTTTTCTTTAATTTATCTGTAAGGGTATCACAACGTGGGTCTTATTAATTAAAACAGGTCTTATTTATACTTTTGGTAGGGGCTTCAATTAAGTTATTTCTTGAACCTCTTCTTTGCTATAACGACTTGATATTAACGAGTGGAGACGTCGTTGTCTAATAAACTTCCAATGTACAAAAAAGGATCAATATCGATCCTTGGCAATAAAACATGGAATCAAGAATATACGCAGGATAGAAAAAGACACCATTATACCAAGAGAGAAAGTTGTCAATCTATGGCTGATCGCACTCGCAAACTCAGCATTATTCTTAAATATCAAACTAAAAATGTAAGTTAGCGATGTTATAAAATATATAAATATTATTCTTTATTATTGTGTTCAAGCCTGTATGTAAATTAATTCCATAGAATCCCCCAACTAGGCTCTAAAGTATAAGCGGTTTTTGAAAAGCTGAAAATGATTGCCCGCAGGGTGGATCAATAAAAGACAAAAATTTTTAACTATCTATTTCCCTAGGATACGAATAAAAGCTTATGCTTTTATATAGATTTTTCATACCTAATAGCTTTTAAAATAAAATTAAATTAAATTAAAGTATATAAACGCATAATTGCTTATTTAATTTTGTATGCTATTGCACGACATTGTAATTTTAGTTAGAAGTTTGCAACGTAGTGAAGACTCATTTCCTTATCAGCATCAAAAGCCGGTCGTTCTAACCATGTGCGTCCGTATTTTTCAAAAACTATTCAATAAGTTAGCTATTTGGATGAATCATGGCAGATAACGCAGATAATGCTTTTTATTACGGGTTTTATAAGACGACTATATCGTATATTATACATTTTTATAAATTCATTTAATCACTGTCAACAGCCATCCACGTCCCTAGTGAGCACCGAGTGTGCACAAGGCAACTACTACATATCCAGCGAATTTTAAAATCGGCCAACGAACAATTTTATTATATTAAGTCGAACTGAAAAACTTATGTTCTACCATTGTTTTGTTAATCCTCTAGGTTGGCGGAAAAAAAGAATAAAGATATAAAAACCTGTTATATGTCGTTGAAAAGGTAATTTAAAATGCTAACCCCTTTGTTAGACAAAATGTATCTAAATAAAATAATTTAGAATTTATAGATAACGGGAACGGATCTAACGATTTTGATAATCACTCGAGACGTTATAGGCCTTAAGCTTTCTCAAGTTTTTATATGTATCACATATAATGCAATATACGCTTTCGAGAATGATTTGCAATATATATTTTTCTTGGTAATCTCATCATTCGTCACAAAAATGTATTTAAATAATTTTTAATGTTAAATATGCATTAGTCACATCAGTAAACATTGTTAAAATGTATTTTTGTTTGATTTTATAACATAAAAATGACGACTATATCATAAAGCTTCCATAGGAATTATCAAAAATGGAATAGGAAAGCCATTTAAAATGTATTTTTGTTTGTTTTCATAAAAATCAGATGACTATATCATAAAGCGTGCAAGGAATTATCGGTACTGCAAAAGAAAAGCAATTATGCACTTTTAAGATTTTTTAAATGACTTAAAAGTTGACTTAAAAATTTGTATAAGAATCTTACCACTAAACATATAGCACTAAAATCGGATTTTTAATAGAAGTATATTAGGAAAATTTCTAAATATATATTTTTAAATATATTTAATTCTTTTATATGTCATTTTTTAACAATGCTCTTATTTTTATTTGGTCGAAATCGGTTCTCTATATTGCTTAAATGCCATTTGCAAGGGTATGTAGATAATTAATTTTAAACAACGTAAGCTTTTTTCTTCAAACAAAAAAAAACACTTTCTCTGGGAGCACTGATACACATGCGCAGAAGCTCTCTCAGATTTTACACACTCTCAGTTCTCTCTTAGCAAATGTCTGTATTCTAAAAGCTTTTCGTACTAAAAAAATCTTTAGTTTTTAGTATGTAAACGTCTACAACAGCACACTTGCTTATTTTCTGTGTGGCTCCATGAAAACCAATCTAGGACGCAGCAACAAAGCACTACTTACTTAGTTTTGTATAGTATACATTTTAACGTTCTCCAAACAACATCACTGCGAGTATTATTATTTTTGTATTCGGAATTTATTTTAAATATTTTGTAGTCAACATAAAACACATTTTAATATAAAGTTTAGTTGCGAATTTGCAAAGGTTGTCACAGTTGTCGTATATGTACATACATATACATATGTTCATGAATAAAAAAAAACTGTGCTGATGTATATAAAATTCAACGGAATTTTGTGATTTTGCCATCTAAAAGTTTGCAACAATTAAGTTAGTTTGTCGCTAAAATGCATACCCAACTTTAAGAGTACCATCAGCCATTATAGCATCCATTATAAAATGGAATTGCATTTTAAATTAAAGAAACAAAGGCATATTCCCCTTATCTTTAAAAATGTGTTGGGTATTTAGTACATTTTCACTAAAATCTCTTTAAAATTTAAATTAAAAATAAATTATTTTTTCTATATATGAGGTTCTACAGCATTTTGAAGTGCCTTAATAGTTTTTGTACAAACAATTTATATAGCTTTGTTTTTATTAATATATTAAAAACTGAAACACAAATTATTTTAAGTTGTTTTGTTATAAGAATTTACCGTATTTCAGCTGAAATAACATTGACTTTTTGGATTTAACCGTATGTATGTTTATACATAGATATGAAGCAAGGTAATGTAATAATTACATATTTAGGTAAAATTACCAATAAAAATAAGTATGAACGGATCTCAGCAGCAGTTTCCCACGTCGCGGGTTCAACAAAAGTCCCTTAATCAATTTTTACATCAGGACAACACAAATATTCTTGAACATCAACAACAACTTGCATTTGCGGAAAGTGCGCTGAAAAGTCAAATACAAATAAAGCAACAATTGCGACTACACCAACAGCAAGAACAGACACAATCAACTATGTATAACACCGCCGAGATGACGCTATCTTGCACAAAACCACAAAATCAATCTGTAGATGAAAGGTCCTTACATCAACTAAAGTATAGTACATCACCTGTGAACCATCACCAAATATATGTATCTTATCAACCCACCCAACCACTAATAAATAATAAAATAGCATTAATAGAACCTGAGAACATCCCATTTAACACTTCGATTAACATGGCGAATTATTATCCTAAAGGCAGCATGTTGTCGATAAGAAGTGAACAGCAATCACAACAACATTCCGACTATATTATTTCTGATTATATGGATAAAATAGCAACCAGAATAAGTTTACTTGAAACTGAGTTAAAGTTTGCTTGGCGTGCTTTGGACTTACTTTCTAATGAGTACGGGAAGATTTGGATTCGCTTGGAGAAGCTAGAGAATATATCGATAGAGCAACAATCCGTGGTTAGTAATCTAATGGATCTAATACAAAATCAGAGACAGAGCCAAAGTAATATCGAAGCTCTACAGGAATTCCCAACAACATTTCATAATCTTCAAGATGAAGATCATCAGTTGTTGTTAGAAGAAGAAACAAGCGACATCGAACGGTTGGACAATCCAGAATATAATGATGATCATGATCGCACATTAATGAGGGATACGGATGTGTTCTTGAGTGCTGCCTTCGGATCATCTCAAACTGTTAGTAGTAATCCATATTTTAATTACGATTCTTTGGATGAAAGTAATATTATAAATGGATTAGATATGACATTACGTAAAGAATCAAGAAAGAAACTCTATTCCGACTCCGATCTAATATTATATGAACAGCAACAAATTCGGGCAAATAATGCTCGTTGCGAACTCATGAAAGAATTCATAAATGGCAGACGTGTCTTAAATGAGATAGCGTTAGGAACACCACAATCTCAAACTGGCCGAAAAAATACGAATTTCGGACAATCAATAGGGAATTTAGATCAAATTAGACAGACTAACAATGAGTTAGATAACCTTATCGATGATATTAATTTTTTTCGCCTAGCCGCCTCTAAAACGGACGTTGGTTCAGACCAGGTATTACCCATAGAAGATACTGGGGGAACGGCAACCACAAAGAATTCTCAAAATATTAATAATGAAATTAATGAATCTTTTTACAAGCAGCTCAACGAGGCTTGTAGAGATAATGAATTGAGCTCAGAGATATTGAAGGTTGATGCTTTGTTACATAACTCAGCAGGAGAAGCTGGCAACTGCAAAACTTCATTTATTTTAATAAATCAATCAGAGAGGGATATTACATCTCTAGAGTCTGCAAAGAAATCAATAAATTCAACAAAGGAGTCGAAAAAGCATCGAAAAAAGAAACATCATTCAAGTGAAATGGATATGATAAATAAATTAAAATTTATTCTGGCAGCAGCTTCAACTGGTCACAATAACGACGAAGAATTGGATAATGAATGTTCGCTTATAGAGATGACAGAGAATCCAAATTCAGTTAATAACTTAAGTGATGACGCTGCAATAATTTTAAATAATATAACAAAAAGTTTAATGGAGGAAATAAATAAGATTCCAGGTCTTCAAACATTAAGTTCATCACAAATGCATCAATTACGGGAAACAGTTTGGAAAGAGTATTCGTTTTTTCAAAAACTAAGGCAAGTTGATAAGAATTTAACATTGCTTCTACTTAATCCGATTACAGTAAGTGAAGAATTACACTCACTTGAGATAACAAATATCGATGAAAAGTTTGTTTTAGTCATGAAAAAGTTAAATAAAAATGTTGATACACTAAAAAAGCTTGTAGGCAGCTCATTGGACGAAATTAAACCCAAAGACGACACACACTTCTTAAGTTCAAAGTCACAAAGTCAGAGCTCTTGTATTCCAACTTTACTGCGTAATAACTCCGATTTGGATGAACAACTAAAGATTCTGGAGACGCAGGAGATAGAAATAAATCGAAAAAAGAAAATTGAACAAATTGTAAGTTCCGAAGAAGACTTAAAGAACATTAACTTCTTAACGTTGCCTTGTACAAAAAACATTTACAGCGAAGATGAGTATATAAAATCCTTGAAAAGGAGTCTGGAACGCCACAACAGTATG
This sequence comes from Drosophila kanapiae, assembly GCA_008042475.1. NCBI lineage: Eukaryota > Metazoa > Arthropoda > Insecta > Diptera > Drosophilidae > Drosophila > Drosophila kanapiae. Next base: position 27,034 of record VNJM01001485.1, on the reverse strand, counting down.
ATGTTTTTGCTCCATTTACAAAATCCTGAGAAGCACAAACATACTATGATCAATGATGATGTTCTTTTATTGAATTCAACCCGAGACAGTCCTAGCCCACCACCACCTGCTCCCTACGATAATCCTACTAACTATGTAGAACCCCTAAAAGCACAAAAACATCAAAAGTATACAAAATCTGATTCGGGATTATCTTCAATGAGCGGTTGGTCACCCATTATAATGCCGGTAGTAACAGTTGGTAAACAAAATAATAATAATTTTTTTAATAAAATTATAGATAAAAAAACTAATGAAATATATTCTATGGAATTACAATTAGATGAACACAGATCCAAGGCAAAAACGACCAGTGATTATAAAATAACGGAGGAAAACTTAAATTATATTCATGAGCTCTCCAAAAACTTACCTATCTGCTCTGCCTATGAGAATAAGTCGATATTTGATGGAATAGAACAATATTCAACCGTTGATGAAATGCTAGAATGGGATCAGCTAAATCAAATGAACAAAAGTGTTAGTAATTCGGGAGAAAGTTTATTACATTCTACGCGAATGCCTGATCTATTGACAAATCAAACTCCCAATCCTTTCCTGAACGCGATTCCTATAAGTGTAGAAGGCCTAGATCATAATACAAACATATCAAGATATAATACGGATCTAAAAAAAATTCGGGAACAACTTAGACGACCTTATTTGACCGATAGACTTGTTTACTATCCTTCGACTAACTGCATTACCGATTATAATAGTAGTAATAATTTGGATTACTTGGGTCACAGGAAGGATAAAGATTCTATCAAATCCAAAACTATACTTTTTCCTAGTCAGCCGTCTGTTCATTCGGAATTTTCTGGTTTTGTTGATTTTACAAAATCAAGACGATCAGAATTCAGATCTACTGACAATTCCCATCAAAATCTCCCCGCAGATATAGCAACTTCCAGAAAGCCAGTAAAAGTTTGGAAAAAACTAAATACTATTTTAACTGATAATTTTAAATTAAAGCGGATAGCCAAACTAAATCGATCACTATCATTACCCGCTGAAGTTCAAAGTCAAGGTAAGAATCAGAATCATAAACAAAAAAAGAAACAGCCACGTGGCCAGGCGGGGTCATTTCCGTTTATTTCGCACATTCGCTCTATCAATGGAATCGGAAGTGGAATTGGAAATGAAAGCGGAAGTCAGCAGCATTTATCGAAGAGGCTACAGAAGCTACCAATGCGTATTATACGAAGAGCCACAACAGGCACTACATTAATAAGACGCTTGTCTCATCCTGAAGAATCTATTGGCACATCAGATAGTGCTACTTCTATTGAATCTCCATTAGTTATTAATACCCGTAAAAATACACTTACATCAAAAATGAATAATATAATGAGTAAGGCAAAGACATATAAACGGCATAACTTGCACCTGAGCCGCGGCTGTAGCATATCGGATACTGAATTAAATGTACCTAATGGTGATGATGACTGTACTTCATTGGATAATGATAACGATGAGGCGTGCTCATTATACGGAATTGATATAATCGATAGCAATGACGATGAAGCTTGTGGAATAGATAATAACCATGAAGTTAGAGACTTATTTGCTGTTGTTGGTGACCTCAAAAGAATTACATCTTCTTCTTCTGAGGTTCCGGGAAATGAGTTTAATGGAATTTGGCATAATGTTGAAAATATGACTATAAAAATACCAGAGATTCATTTAGAACCATCAAAACAAGCGACGTGTATTCAGAAAGGGACGTCTCAGGACGTCAACGTCGACACCAGTCACAAACTTAACGAGAACTCACTCAGTGCTAAAATTAACGTTATTCCAACATTCAAAATACATTCACCGGAAAGAGGAGGAGGAGAAAACGGCCTTATAACCACATTCTCAACACAGCAGACCTTGGACCTACCCAATAATCATCACCGGGAGGATGATGATAATCGTAGTCAGCATTCCACGCGAACTCTGTCATCGTCGCGGCGTCAAAGTACTGAGGATAGTATTGACACGGATGATGAATATTTTTATTATGAGCTTCGTCAGTTGGAACATGAACAGGAAATGCAACGGTTAGCACAAAAATCTGAAACCATGAGTGAACATGTTGAAAATGAAGTTTTATTTTCGCAAATTGGGCAATTGCTTCAAACTTCAGACACTTTTAAATCTTTCGAAGTTGATAAGGGATCAACAGAAGACTGTGTTAATTATTATCCTGACGAACAAGTAAAATTGCTAATGTGTGAAGTATTTAGTGAATTAAAAAGAGTTGTGCCTTTATTTAAAAATAATAGAACCACATTTATTGATGCATTTCCGAAAGCAAAAGCACAACGTCAGAAAAATTCAACTATCTATGATATGCATAGCGCTTGGCAAGATGTCAATGGATGCGAGCTACCATATACAGCATCTGATATGGACTCCCATGAGGAGGAAGTTAAGACGGAGAACGAAGAAACAGATATACGTAACCAAAGGCCAAAAGTAAAAAAGAAGAGAAAGCGTGATAAGCAGAAAGTGACTCATGCTAGTTCAAGTTCATCGTGTCATTCGGAAAATGAAAACGGCCAGGATGACTTCGACCAGTGTTTAACCGAATCCGAATCAGAAAAAAGGGGTAATATTGAAAAATCATTCAGTAAATCTTCAGGCTCTAGCGAAACATCAGGACCCGATACGCCGGCAGAAGAGTTCAGTGATGTTAATGATGAGATGAGTAAAACTGAAATCATGGGTGAAGATAAGAAAAATGATACAATCAAGAAAATTGGGCAAGAAAAAGAAATAATAGAGGTTACAAAGGTTACAAATGGAACAACAATCACCACACTATCTCCTCCGAAAAGTTTAGGTCCAACAAAGTTAGTTAATAACCAGTTATCAGATGTAGATGGTTCCCTTGTGATAGGAAACAGTGGCGCAAGTAAATGGAAGTTATTAAAAACATTAAAGGAACGAAAAATTGAGGAAAAAAATAATCAAGAAAAGGTTAAGGAAGACGACAAGGACAAGGAAAAGGTAATGGTATAATTAGGAATAAATTTGAATTATATTGTATATTTCATTTGTACGTGTCATATAAGAGGTGGACAAAATTTATTTCATCGTATATAAAATGTTCATACATACTAACGACCAGACGGACATATGTATATTGCGAATTATATAGATTAAGAATGAATAATATTCCCTAATGGATACCTTTTTGTTTTAAGAATACATTATTGTCAGCAATGCTACGTTTTGGCTTATTTTGTTTTATTAGACTATAAATGTATGTATTTTTTTTCAGAATGGAGGCGGAAGTGGAGATGTGGGAATACGTGCCAATGGACACCCTGGTGATAATCCCTTTTATAGCAATATTGACAGTATGCCGGATATTCGACCTCGACGTAAATCTATACCTCTTGTTTCGGAGCTGGTAAGTTTTATGCCTTTAAATCGTATTCCTTTTATTCTTCTAAACGCGATAATATAAAAAAATACTTTACACATATAAACATAGATAGGTTTGTTGATGATGCTGTCTTTCCAACAAAAGAAGTTATTGTTAAATTTAAAATAAATGATTCGTTATTTACTTTTACATATTTCTTGTAAAAAAATTGTTTCTTTCGTCGATGATGGACGTTCTCAGGTTCTCAAGGTATAAAATAGATTCCGATTCAAAAAGTCTTTATTGTCAAATTATAACACTTAGTCGTTTTTTATCATTTATTTAAATTTGTAATTTGTTATTTACAATTTGAATTTTTACTCTTATATAAAAGTGAACATTTTTGTATTTTAAAAATCTTTTTTGACGTAGTTTAGCACTGTAGTATACTCCATAATATAAACAATACAAATATAAAAATAACTGAAGTATTGGTGATTGCACCAGCTTACAAAATAAACAAAAAATTAATGATCCAAGCCCGTTGTTGCGAATTTTCGGTAGAGATTACGAAAAGATGCATAAACAATTTTCTATGGATACATTTTGTTAAAGATTTTTTAAAGTTAAAAAAGTAATCGTTTTGCCATTTTGTGTTTAATTTTATACCTCGAGTTATAGCCAACCAGTTTAGACGGTCAATGTTTTATTTACAGGTAGATAGATGAGTGTAAGTTAGCGTTATTTATTACATTCCTATGAATAAATATTTAAATATGGCTTGTGATTTTTCAACTAAAGCGTAAAAATTAAAATAAATGAATGAACCAGTAATTATTACTAATAATAAAAATAATAATTGTAGTATCTTTAAAACCACTTCACTCTAAAATGTTTTGTAAAATGTAATCGTTAATGACAAACGATGCAGTCCCGTGTTGTACTTATTTTTTTAGTTAAACTCTAGAAGGGTGCGTAGTGTCTCTTTCAGTTCACTTTGCTCCTTAGGTAGTATTTTTTCGCTGGCGCCAGAAAGTCGCACAAGACGACCGTCGCGCATGTCCAGTCATCCATGAAGAAATGCAGCAACAAAATATATTGAAAATAGGCATCAAAGAAGAGACAAAAAAAGGTCGGGTGGCTCGCGATCTCGAGTTTGCAACAAGAAATACAGTTTCTTGGGCCACGCACAAAAAAATAAATTGCGCTGTTAGCCGCGACCTCTGCACTGAGTGATAAAATTGGGATTTGTTCTTTAGAGGTCCTTTTTGAAGAGAACGAAAAATAAAACAGTGACTGAAGAAATTGAAAGTTCCGAATTTAAAGGAAGAACAAATTTATTTTTGGCAGTGTGCCTTCGCGCACACAATCGAGCCTTTTCACGACGGCGCCGTGTCGCGGTGGTGGGGTTGTCCCTTTTTTCTTGTCTGGCTGCTGTCCCGATGCGCGTTTTCTAGCACTTGCTTGAGTTAAACTTTTCTTTACTTTTAATATATTGTTCACAGAAGTATCTTAGCAATTGTTAAAAGAATATAAAATGACTAATTATCTTTTTAATTTTCCGGGACCTTGTATTAGTCCCGCCATGATTACCAAAAGCGATTGATATTAAAGATTTCGTCTTGGTGCAACAGTCATCAGCCCTTAGATAAATTCTTCTGATTCAGAAGGCTAGAGAGCAGAAATTAATATTTTATATCTCTTTATTCGAAATTGGATTGTTTTTGTACGTTCTATCCTCACCAATAAAAGGAACTGTGGCTACTAACAGCCTGAAGTCAACCTTTCAATTTGAATTTATATATCTTAAGATATTGATACCATAGAAATTATATCGCTTATAGTTGTATTTTTATCCATATACTTATTAAATAATAATTTCGTACCCCTTAAGGTACACCAGGCACAGGCCAATGGTACATTTCAATAGTCAATATGATCGAAAAATTGTTGATGATTTATGATTCTTTTAATTAATTTTAATGGCTAACAGTCAGTGTCAGCATGCGGAGGATCGATGTAATCTGTTAAGCTTACATGAAAGTAAACAGTTTACGGTTGTTAAATTGAAAAAATTTCAATAGCTTGCATCGCATATAAGTATTGAAAACGCATAGTCAGAAAGAAAAATATCCGATTTGGATAGGCTCGATTCCATAGAAAAAAAAATTGCGACAGGATTTAGTTCTTTACACGTAGAGAAATATTTTTTCATTTTAATTTAACTTAACTTTTTTTTTAATGGTCTTGGTAATTTGTATTTGCTTTTTGCCTGTTGAAGCTTTGTAACAAACAATTTGCAAACAAAAAAAATGCAGTAGAGAGTTGAGATTACTTCTTCCATTTGTTTTGAATATTTTGTTGATCAAACGCTTTAAAAAAATAAAACAATTTATGGAATATAATGCAACCTATGGAAGGCTCATATTATTTTTACTGCCTCTTAGACGATGGCTGCTACAAAACGAAATGCTGGACTTACGTCAGCTGTGCCCCGCGCCACTCTCAATGACGAAGAATTGGTAAGCTATTAAATATATATTGATACCAGGAATAATAAAGGTTTAAATGATATCAAATCGGTAAGCGATTCGATTAAAGATTCAGATTGTAATTTTAGTTTACTTTTTTTATAAAAGCGCAAAGCAAATTTTTTAAATATGTTGTTGTGTTCCGACATTTCATCAAAAATGTATCACAATAGAAAATGCACGTATACAAAAAGGCGCTACAGGCTCTCATATATCCAATATCATCGACAACGCCACACAACTTTCTATTATGGACTGCCACGTCGCCAACTTATTGTTACGAGTGCGAAGGTCTACTGTGGGGAATAGCACGACAAGGTGTCCGATGCACCGAGTGCGGAGTGAAGTGTCATGAGAAGTGTAAGGACCTGCTAAATGCTGATTGCCTACAGCGTAAGTATTACTAAAATTCTAGTGTAGCTCGTAACATAACACAATAGTCCCTTCGCGTTTCGTGCTGCCTGTATCCGGCTATCTCTTTAATAAGACAACTGTTATTTTGCGAGCTTTGACATGTTAGTCAAAAATCAGAGATAAATCAAAACACACAATAATCATAGGTGCGGCAGAAAAGAGTTCAAAACATGGTGCCGAAGACAAAGCAAATTCGATAATTACCGCAATGAAGGATCGTATGAAGCAGCGTGAGCGAGAGAAGCCCGAAATATTCGAGTTAATTAGGTAATATTTAAATATTTAAAATATATTTTAATTTGATTTGATCGTGCGGTCCTAGTCTACCTACCTAATTTGTATTTTTTAATTTAAAACTTCAAAGTTTGATATTGCTATAAAAATGAGTCCTGTTATTCCCATTATTATTTGAAATCAGTCAGTTAGTTAGTTGATATTTAAAAAGGACAACAACACATATAGAGGCACAATGTCGCCAACTAATGAATAAATATTGCTCTGTGAAGAGTAACATTGTCAATACCTTAGAACAAGGAAGGGCACGCAGTGGCTCTTTTTCCTCAGTTTGCTCAGCAGGTCGAATTTTTTTCGATGGCGCCAGCATGTCGCACAAGACGACCGTCGCGCGTGCCCAGTCATCCATGAAGAAATGCAACAACAAATTCTATTGAAAATAGGCGTCAAAGAGGAGACAAAAAAAGGTCGCGAGGCTCGCGATCTCGAGTTTGCAACAACAAATACGGTGTCTTCGCTCACGCACAAAAAAATATATTGCGCAGTTAGCCGCGAAATTCAAAACTCCTAATTAAAAAGGCGAAATTTTTTATTTTTGGCAGTGTAGTGCATTCGCGCACACAAGTGACCTTTTTCTCGACTGCGCCGGATCGCGGTGTTTGGGGTTGTCCCTTTTTTTTGTCTGTCTGCTGTCCCGATGTGCGTTTGCTCCGTTCCTTAGATTTCGTGCCCTTCCTTGCCTTAGAATATCACCGAGAACAGTTTTAAAGTTCAAGAGAGTGTCAGAAAAAAAAAGTTTGCGGTTGTGCCTCCATATAAATAATCTATATTTAAAATCCAAGAAATAGTCAAAATTTGCTATGGCGTCATATTCATCATCCACAAATAGAGCCGTATTCAGCGTTGAGGAGAAGAGTCATACCGGTCATATGAAGGCTGTTAAGCAAAGCGTATTGGACGGCACAAGCAAATGGTCTGCCAAGATAGCAATCACAGGTTTGGATATTAAATACAAGATTCATTCAACACCGCTTATGTAATAAACTATTCGTCGTAATTTTTTTTTTGTTGGTTAAAAAATAATTTTGTATGTGAATGTACATTTGCAATTTGAATGATGACACACAGCTGTATTACTTATTATAACATTAATTTATTAGGAATACGATATGCGTGAGTAAATGTATTGTATGTTAATTAATTCAATATAAACAAATATGATATGTAATATGCATGTACGCATTACATACATGTATGTCATACCTAATGATATTCACATACATATAACAGAAACTTTACAGTTTAATAAGAATCCTTAATAATAAAAGAAACAACTGATACAGCATGGTATCAATAATGTGTTTCGCCTTGTGGATTCTAAATTATATGTGAGTTTCATTGTAATAAAGTTTACAACATATTTATAGAAAAACACAAAAACACACAATACATAAGAAATAATTTTTTTTAATTACTTATGAAAGGAGTATATAGTATAAAGTTATAGGCTAATAAGATACAGGCTAATCAAACAGGAAACGGGAATCAATTATATATGTACATAAGTTTTAGCCATTTAATTTGATATTTCACAAGTGCAAAACATGAAATACATATATATATATATTGTATATATATATATATATACTATATATATATATATATATATACTATATATATATATATATATATATATATATAATATATATATACACTAGACACTATATAGTACTATATATATAATTTAATTTAAGGATGACATTCGGTGTGGATCCCGATACACACATAGATTCATTAGAACAGGCTGAGCACGCAACTGTTGAGGGAACATCTAAATGGTCATGCAAACTAACAATAACAGGTACACACAAATACTAAAAGTTGTTTAAACCTATTTTATTTAAAAATAATTTTTTGTTTTTTATTTTATTTATTTATACACATGCCTTTTTTTATATCTTTTTCGGCATTATGGCATCCAATGCCATAATGAAAAATAAAACCCACATAAACACTGCTCTTTATATGCAGGTTTCCCAGTAGTTTTCATTCCTATCACCACACTATTCTTTAGGTCTTAATATGTACATATATAATTCTGTAATTAAATTCTTGTTTATTTTTATATTATAACTATTACCTTTTAATTTTTATTTACTTTTCTACAGTTATCAACATTTATTGAATCGTTTATTTAGACAATGTCTGGACTGTTAACAATACATATTTATTTACATATTTTGTTCCGATTTGGTATTGGTACTATTCCACATTATCTTATTTTATTTTAAAATTCCTTATAGAGGCCACCATGTACCCTCGTAGATACATATATGTAATTGTGTTGGTGTGCCGGAGGATTGGATAATTTTAATGAATTTATTGTAGATTTTCGTTTTATTTATAATATCTGATACACATGCTAAAAATCTCATTTTGTTTTCTTAGGTTTACATATATAACTAGTTTTAAATTTTACGTTTTTTTTATTTAAGAACTAAGTATCAACATATATGACCTACTAGTCTTTGATATTTATACATATGTACATATGTATGTATGTAGATATGTCTAGTGATTCTAAGAACAGACAGATATGATATATATTATTTATGTACATATATATATATATATATATATATATATATATTATATCAAGGTAGACTACCTTGGGAGATTATTAAGAATATTTAATGAGATCGTGTATCGTGTGCATTTTTAATGTGAATTTTTGTATATATTGCTTGCTAAACAGCATATGTACATACATACATATGTATGTAATATATGTACGTACCTTATGAGCTCGGAAATGCGTTGCAAACTTATTAAAGGTAATAATTATGTATGTATGTATGTACATATGTATGTATGTATAATATCCTGCAAGGGTAAAAATATAGGCTTTTTAATAAATCTAACCACATGTATGTATGTATGTACATATTTACCAATCTTATACACATTTTTTTGTACAATTTCTGTAATTATTTATACGGAAACTTTACCTATAATAAATCGTTTATTTAATTTCATGCATTGCGTTATTTTAATTGTTTACTTTAATTATAAATTTACTCCGCGACAGTGATTTATCTTTCTCTCTTCAAGAACTTTGTACATTAACTTGTTCAGACTATAAGGCAAGGTTTAAAATTATACCTAATGTACAGTTTTGTTTACATATTATTTGTTTTCCTCTTCACAAAATATGTTAATTGTACAGAAATAAATAAATGTTTTTTTTCCGTTGCCAAACACTGTCACATCTTACAAAACACAACCTTTGTGTCACACTTGCATCTCTATCTTACTTACTGACGTAAATATCATATGTACATACATATGTATGTATCTGTATATACTTATATATATTAAAATAATAATTATATGTATGTACATACATATATGTATACATGATTTATGATAATGTCGGTCAGCACTGCACTGTTTTTTGCGCTGAAACCTGATATTATGTAAAGATCCAAATATTAAAAAGACATCCGTTTTTTCTCTTCTTCTTTCTCCCTTGAAAATCAATTGTAAACACTGAAAAAAATCGAAACGAAACAAAAAATAAAAAAATACTTAATAACGCATATATAATAATATACAAATATTACAACTATTCTTATTCGTTTCAAACTCCACAAAATCTGACATAAAATGAAACAAATATTTTAAAAATATTTAAACAACAAATACAATTACAAATTTAACTTAATAACATTTTCGGAAAATTAATAACATTCGGTTTTTTGACTAAATCGTAATATACACAAAATATACACGTACAAATTGGCGCATTTTGGGATGGATTATGGTGTTGGAAACGAAACAAAATTTATGATCTTTTGATGAACTTTATTTGACCTGATTTTAATACAGTGATTTGTGCTCAAGGCCTGATAGCGAAGGATAAAAGCGGTACCAGTGATCCATATGTGACGGTGCAGGTTAGCAAGGTGAAAAAAAGAACCCGAACTATGCCGCAGGAACTAAATCCTGTGTGGAACGAGAAGTTTCACTTGTGAGTACTTGACATGTCCCCAATAAATCAATCAATCCTGTTAAATTTAATAGGCGCCCAATAACACAGTTTTATAGCCCCATTCATTGCAACATATTATTAGATTTTGAATGTAGGTGATTTCGCTGCTCAATTACATTCGAACAGTGTCGTCTTCCATCATATTCTGCTTTCCTTTGCGAAGCTCCGACAATGTCGATGCCGTGTCCTCATCAAAATAATCATACTTGTTTATGGCTTCATTTATATCCAAGTATTTCAAAAAAAAAAAAGGTTGCGGTTTTCTGCCCCGACCGCAAAACAGAAATATGCTGCTGCCACACATAAAGGAGAATAAATAGCATTATGTTGTGGCGGGCATAAAACGCTACGTTTGAGTTTGTTTTCTTTCATCAGTATGCGGAACAAATTCAAAGGCTATAACAGATTAGAAAAGGTTACAAGAAAGCGCTCACAGAATATAGTAAATAACACTAGGTATAGATAAATGATAAGACCCACTTTTTCCAAGTAATATTGATGTTTAAATGTTTAAAGCCACGATGGGCGCGTAGTGGTTCTTTCAGTTTCCGTTGCGCAAGTCGACGTAGACGACCGTCGCTCGTGCCGAGCTATTAATTATGAAAGGCGACAACAAAATCCATTGAAAATGTACGTCAAGAGAAAACAAATAGGTCCCGATGCCCGCGATCTCTAGTTTGGAAAAACAGCCTTTACTGAGTGAAAAAGTTATAATTTGTATCCCAAAGATGGTTGCCCTGCGCTTGAATTACATACATTCACATACGCGGGTGCACGGATGCATGTATGCGTGGTTATTTCGGTTCGAAACCAGCAAGAACATTTTTTCTTTTGCAAGTTTTCATACTTTGTACCCCAACAATATGGGCGTATTCACTATTGGGCTAACGATAAAAAGAAGAATATTATGTGTTATAATATATTTTTTAATATTTCAGCATACTTTTTATATTTCTTCAAAAATACGAATCTGGGATAAGAGTGAAATGTTTTGCATATATATATTTATCCGAATGAATTAAAATTAATTTTCTGATATAAAAATAGGGCATTTTTTCATCGGTGACAATAGAACTCCAACTACTTTTAGTTTGGTTGGTGTTCAGCGAAGGGATGGTCGTTGTATGAAATGACTAGTCTATATGTTGTATGCTTTGAGCTCTAAGCTTTAAGAATCACTCTTGTCTGAAAAAAATTTTAGTTTTGTTATACTGTAATATAGTGTGGGATGAGCTAAACCTTGTTTTCCTTAAATAATAATATTTCCTATGAATACTATTTTCTTTACTCTGATAATTTTAATTTATTATGGTTCACTGGATACAGCGAATGTCACAACTCCTCTGATCGTATTAAAGTACGCGTTTGGGATGAAGACAACGATTTAAAGTCCAAGCTGCGTCAGAAACTAACACGCGAATCAGATGATTTTTTGGGTCAAACAATAATTGAAGTTCGGACGTTATCCGGTGAAATGGATGTGTGGTATAATTTGGAAAAGCGTACAGATAAATCAGCAGTATCCGGGGCGATACGGCTTCACATATCGGTGGAAATCAAAGGCGAGGAGAAAGTAGCTCCATATCATGTTCAATATACTTGTCTGCACGAGAACCTCTTCCATTATCTTTGTGAGGAAAATACGGGGATGGTGAGCATATATATGATCACATGATCATTGATTATCTAAAATAATGACACATTTTTATATTAATATTTTAAGGTTAAGTTGCCAACGCTAAAGGGAGACGAAGCATGGAAGCTATATTTTGATGCAATTCCCGAAGAGATCGTAGACGAGTTCTCGATGCGTTATGGCATTGAGAATATATATCAAGCAATGACCCATTTCCATTGTCTATCAGCGAAATACCTCTGTCCAGGAGTTCCGGCTGTGATGAGCACTTTGTTGGCCAACATCAATGCATATTATGCTCATACGACTGCCTCTTCTGCAGTTTCTGCAAGTGATCGATTTGCTGCAAGCAATTTTGGGGTAATACTTACTGGCTATTGATTACCGCGGAAAAACATCGACGAAAGGAGAGATTTTATATATACATAATACAAATAAGAAACGCTGATGTTCTTCCGTGTTTAGGTTAAGATCTGTTGAGAATGTGTAAGGTAATTTTCGTTTAATTTTTTTTGTGAATTCCCATCTTCTTAGGTATATTGTATTAAAGTTTTACAAATTTTCACAAGTTAAAGCGTTCTTTTCAAAAGTGTTATTTATAATGCAATTAATAATTCCGTCTAACCCCTACCCTTTTTAATAAATAAATATTTTAAAAATATTTTTTTAGAAGGAGAAATTCGTGAAGTTATTGGATCAATTGCACAACTCGCTTCGAATCGACCTATCGATGTACAGAAATAACTTTCCTGCGTCGAGTGCTGAGAAACTAATGGACCTAAAGTCGACAGTCGATTTATTGACCAGCATAACATTTTTCCGAATGAAGGTAAATTGAATTAAGCTTTAAACTAATTCCAATAAATTTGAATTACATTTTAGGTACAAGAATTATCTAGCCCGCCAAGGGCAAGTACAGTGGTTAAAGACTGTGTTAAAGCTTGCTTAAGATCTACATATCAATTCCTCTTTGAGAACTGCTATGAGTTGTACAACAGAGAGTTTCAGGTAAGAATGTTTTTCGTGGATGCAGGTTCTATAAGTGGGAGTTTCTTGGCATCATCTAGGGGACTGCTCAAAGATTATTTTGAGGATTATTATTATTTGATTATTTCGGGAGTGGGGGTCAAGGGCAATGATTACGCAAAATAAAAACATATGTATTTAAAAGTAAAAATAATTTTAGTATTGTTTTTAACATTTTATTATTGCGTAATCATAGGCTAGGTGGTTATTTGAATGATTACTTTTGATAATAAGGGTAGAGGGTTGGGTTCCAGCGTGGCGAAACAGATTCCCATTACATTTTTTTGGTAATATAAAATAAAGCTATTTTTATCTTTATTTTTTTTCGACTATACTACTTTTTACGATATGAGCTGTTTTCGCAAATATACTGCTTAATTATTTATTTTTCATTTTGGCCATAAGTTTGCAACGCAGTGTACATATCATCATAATTGGAGCCTGTCCCTGAGTCTGTTGTAACTATGCCAACTAGTCTCTCAGTTTTCTAGCGATCTCGTACGTAGTTTTCCTTCCATTGCAGGTAGTATATATTTAATGTTTTTCAAAATTTGGTTTTTCTTGGACGTTGATGCACTACTGTCAGTACACTCAAGTGGCCCTTGCGACAAGTGCTTAGGTGTTAGTAGGCGCGATAGGAGAAAGTATAGGTAAAGTTTGCGAGCAAATTAAGTACTGATATGCTGCCTGAATGTTTATTTGCATGCGTACTAAGTTAGTTAAGATTAAAGTTTTTAGTTTGAGAAAAATATCCACATACGAAGTTATAGGGAACATATCTGCAACATAAAACTCTAAAGCCTAGGTGGGCGCGTAGTGGCTCTTTCAGCTCACATTGTTCCTTAGGTAAAATTTTTTCTGTGGCGTCAGCACGCCGCGCGTGCCCAGCCCTCCGTGAAAAAAGGCAACAACAAAATCTATTGAAAATAGGCGTCAAAGAGGAGCCAAAAAAGGTCGCGATGCCCGCAATCTCGAGTTTGGAACAACAAATTCAGTATCATGGGCCACGAAAAAAAAATTCAATTGCGCAGCTAGCCGTAACCTCTTCACTGAGTGAAAAAAAAATGTGATTCGTTCTTTGGTCGTTCTTCTTAGAAGGGCACGAAAAATGAATGAAAGCGACTGAAGAAATAGAATGTTTTTGGCGTGCATTTCATAAACTGTTCTACAGTGGCGCAAAACTAAAGACAAATAGGACCTAGTGTTTCTACTCGGTACGTGGAAATTTAGCTGACCTATCAGGTCAGAACTCTCTACATCACCACGGATTAAATTAGAGATGAAGGGTATACCTAACATAGTTCTACGGTTGGCTAAGGATGATAGGTTAATAAGCAGAAGTCTATTGGTTTAGTCCCAGGTAAAACTGCATATAGCGAAAAGCAAAAAGTTGTTTTCAACTGAGTCGATGATTTTTCTCTGGACATTATATTGTGGATTCCAAGCGCAGGATCCATAATTTAAGATAGGACGAACTAATTAAGTGCATAACGTTTTTGTAATATAAGGGTCATCGAATTCAATCGACTACCGCTTAAGAAATTCAAACACACCCCTAGCTGTTTCTAGCATCCACGAAATATGATCTATAAAGTCAAGTTTAGAATCCAGGCGGAAGCCCAAATGGTCGACCAGAGTGATTCTTTCCAAAGAGCAGCCGTTTAGCATACAAGTCCCTAGCATGGGAAAGACGAGAGAATTTCATTAACTTAAGATCCATTTAAGAAGATCAACCGGAAAGCACATTAAATCAAGAAGGGAGTGATTAAAGGAGTCAAATGCTTTATTGAAATCAGTATAAACTACATCTGCCTGAAAGTTTTGTTGGAAGCCCTTTATTATAAATGTAGTGAGCTTCAAAAGATTGGTTGTTGTTGATGTTGACATGGAGTAAAGACTGATCTACAAAGATGCAGCAAATGTAGAGTTATAGATTTTTCAAAGAGTTTTGGGATGGCTGACAACTTTGAGATTCCTCTATAATTGTTGTCACCCGTTGGAAGTGGGAGGTTTCTAAGTATAACCTAAAACAATTTTAGAAGGGGATTACACAAGGCCTCGGAACAGTACCTAAGCACACAGCCTGGTATTCCATCGGAACCTGGCGCATAAACTGGCTTAACACGTTGAAGATCCAAAACGAGAGAACTTTCTTTTAAACTAAAGATTAGGTTCGATTTGGACATTTTGTAAGAATAGGTTCCGGCTTGAATCGACTGACAAAGAATAAGTAGTTTGAAAATACTGAGCAAAAAGATCGGCGATTGCCTGATCATTGTCTGCTGTTATATTTTCAAATGATAGCGAGGAAGGATGTGTAATAGGCTTACGTATAGTGTTAACAAAATTATAAAACACTTTCGGGTCCTGCAAGAACTGTACCCTGCAACGAGTTAGATAGTTTTTATAACACTGAGCATTTAGCACGGTAAAGTTAGACCGAGCCACTAAATAACGAGATAAGACAGATTGAGAGTAGAGATTGGATTTTATGTTTTTTAGGCGAGTCAATCTTTATTAAACCAAGGAGGCTTGTTTCAGATTGACGGATAGTATAACGGAACATAGTCGTTAAAAAAGGTATTTATGGCATTGTAAAAAGTATCCATGGCGTTAGCCATGTCAGTGCACATATAGAAATCGGACCAATTAAAATCTGATATAAAATCCTTCAGCCTTCCGAAATCCGCCTTGCGAAAGCAGTGGACTTTTTTAGGTGGTCGATCAGACCTACACTCGAGAGCAGTCCATCGTTAGCCACATCGAATGTAGGATAATATGGATATTCGGCCTGTGTCAGCGGCGGAATACCGACCAAACTGACTCTTGCCTTGGGTCAGAGACAAAGCAGAGATCAAGCAAGCGATCTAAAGAATTTCGTACATGGTTGACTTAAGCGAAATGTCGAAGCCATTAATAATAACATGTTGTGCTGTAGTAAAGAGTATTTGAGCATTTGGTAGCAGACCAATTAGCTTCAGGAATGTTAAAATCACCTTGAACTACTTCATGGTCCCTACCCGAATGTCTACTGGAGGCCGACTTGAAAGCGGAAAGATGGTTCCAATAAATAGGAAGTCCCGACAACGGAGGAATATAGGAACATGTAATATAAATAAAACTTTATTTTAAAGTTAGCTTTACACAAAGGAATTCAACATCCTCAAAAATAATTAAAAAAATTATAATATATAATAATAATATAAAAATAATAAAAATAATAATTCCGACTTGAGTCTGGAGTCCACCGCTATGAGGACACCACCACCTCGGCGGATAGGCCGATCCAGCCTGTATAAAGTGTACACAGCTGAAAAAACTTAGAGCTAAGGAACTCCGACTATAACCTGGTTTCTGTGAACACAAAATCCTGGGATACAAACGAAAGGCTATCAGAATACAATTTAGGGAGCTTACTGCGTAAGCCTCTTGCATTCTGATAGGAAATAAGGATGGAGTTTGTTAGTTTTGGTTTGGTCTGATCTGGCTTATTTCTATAGGCCGCTTTTTCTTTTTCTTTGCTTTGAAGTACTTAACAAAAACATACTTCGGCCAAAAGCTATTAGAGCATATTGTGCTAAAGATCTCGTTCGGGACATCTATTTTGAAATATTTGTCCAACTTTTTTTTGTCGACTTTTGTCTTGCCTTGAATATAGGCAATAGCATTGTCAGGTAGGTGGTACTACTAAGAGTGATTTTGGCAACACAGATTGATTGTCTATGTTGCCATTTGGGGCCGGTAGTCCGGACCTGCCACCCTGGGGAGTTTTCGGGACTGGGTTCTGCGGGGTCGTTGATTGTGACCCCTCAGCGGACTGCACGGAAATTACTGGGGACGCACCTTCTTCCGCAGCATATTTGCAAATTTGCAATGAATGTGAAAAAAGATGCACATTCCATCGACATTAAAAAATATTACAATTGAAATATGACGTTACATGACATTACAAACCATTTAATGCTGCTTGATGTCTTTGTTTCATGAATCCAAACCTTTTAACTACTAACAGGTTGATCCCAACGAAGCCAAGCGTGCTCCGGATGATCATGAGCCTAAACTGGATAGCGTTGACTTTTGGCACAAGTTAATAGCTTTAATCGTATCGGTAATTGACGAGGACAAAAACAGCTATGGCACTGTTTTAAATCAATTTCCACAAGAACTAAATATTGGACAGGTAAGCTGATATCTTTTTACATTATTATTGATAAAATATAAAGAAAAAACCTTAAAAAACCTAGTTTTTTATATTTAACTTGGGTTTAAATAATTAAATATGCATCTTATCCTGTAATTATATAGTTATCAGCATCTTCAATGTGGCATCTCTTTGCCGTAGATATGAAGTATGCATTGGAGGAGCACGAACAGCATCGTTTATGCAAATCATCGGCATATATGAATCTACATTTTCGGGTAAAGTGGCTCTATAGCAACTATGTTAAAGAGGTGCCACCCTATAAGGGGGCTGTACCAGACTATCCCGCATGGTTTGAGCCATTTGTGATGCAATGGCTTAATGAAAATGACGATGTATCTTTGGAATATCTTCATGGCGCTTTTAAGCGAGACAAAAAAGACGGGGTGAGAGCTTCTAAGAAATATAAGAAAAAAATATAAATTTCTAGAATATCAATTCATACCACCAGTTTTGCATTCAAAATTATTTATATATTTCACAAAATTTTTAATAAGAGCTATTTTCTGGCCTCACTCTTAAAATTTCTCGGTCAGATATAACGCTTAAAATCTTTACATTAATCGGTCAGACAGCAACTGGGACTGTCTGAGACGAGAATCCGGCCTGAAATTGAGTAACACGTGGTAATTGAGTCACGTGGAGTTACGGAATCGTGGAAAATTAAAATAGCTGTAACATATCAATTAATTCTTCTGTTTTTTTATGTTTCAGTTTCA
This sequence comes from Drosophila kanapiae, assembly GCA_008042475.1. Classification (NCBI taxonomy): domain Eukaryota; kingdom Metazoa; phylum Arthropoda; class Insecta; order Diptera; family Drosophilidae; genus Drosophila; species Drosophila kanapiae. The sequence continues at coordinate 8,822 of VNJM01001485.1, read as the reverse complement.
AAAGAGCAGCGAGCACGCCCTTTTTTCAAATTCGGTTGTCGACGTTTTTACACAATTGACGCAATGTTTCGATGTTGTTAGCAAACTCGAGTGTCCTGATCCAGAAATATGGAAACGTTACATGAGGCGTTTTGCTAAAACAATCGTAAAAGTGCTTATAGCATATGCGGATATTGTTAAAGTTGAGTTTCCTGATCATATGAAGGATGAAAGAATTGTAAGTATTATATAATAAGTAAACAATGAGAATGAGAGGAAAGACAATAAAGGACTTTTTTTTAATTTTGCAAGTTTCTTCCGTTTACGCAAAACGAAAATTATTTACGAATTTAAAAATGATTAGATTTATATTTGCAAAATTAAATCATCAAATCAAAATAATATATTGCAAAGGCAAAAAAATGGAAGAAACAGCGAGTTTAGAATACTTCCATATGTATATGTATATTCACCATTTCAGTGAATGTGCAGTAAAAAAGTACCTTAATGGAACTGCATTCTTGCATGCACTTTTTTTGTGTGGTAAATAAACCATATCTACCTTTATGACTTGAAAAACAAACAATTGAATAAATAACAGACATTTTAACCTAACCCTCTGCTTACTTCTGAAATCAACCAAGTCAACTGCTTGTATGTACATAATCCTATGTACGTACATATATATGAATATATTTGATATATTTTTGCTTATTGCTGAGATGGGCAAATCAACTAAATATAAATATTTTTTATTTAGACCTCTGTTTTATTTTATTTAAATAAATGTTGAAAAATAAGCTTCAGAGATAGAGTGGTCACGGCAAAACGTATTTTTCTTTATGATTTCCTGGAGATTAAGTGTCGCCGCAGCCTTAAGAACCGTTATTTAAAAAAATATAGCATTCAAAATACTCATAAAAATTACCATAGTATGTGTTTTTACTTTTAAATTAATTAATTAAGCTTTCTTCTGTCAGAAATTTTGTTGTTTAAGTCATTTAATATTATAGGGATTCTAACTAGAGGTAGCCACATACATATATAAAACTCATTTAATCGATTATCTGATATCAAGGATATATTTTATATGGAAAATATAGTTGATTGTTTGTCTGGTGTCATGTCATTGTTATATTTAACTAGTATTTGATTTTATCAAATTGTTTAAATATTTTATAAGTAATATTCGAATTTTTAATTTTTAATAACGACATTATAATAAAATTAAGCAGGAATTTAGTACCATAATTTTATATATAAAAATGAATCCCAAAATTTGGTAAGCGCATAACAGTTTAAAGTCGCGTTCCAAAACTCGCGTAGTTCGTGATTAGTGAACAAATAATTTATATTTGATATGCCTCCTATAAGACGAAGCAATTTAAGTAGAAGAACCAGAAATGCTACAAACCAAGCTAATTACCGATCGGATATCACAAACGCGTGAAGTGCGAGCGCGGCATTCAACTTATAATCGCGCAAGTTTGAATCGAGCACAATGGCACAATGGCTTTTTTTATCTAGACAAACTTGTTCTAGGAATGTTTTAATCGCTATACCCAATTCATATTATTTCCGAAGTTGTTGCAACTTGAAGTGAGTACTCTTCACCAGGCTACTCCTCCCTCCAATGTGTTTTCTTCTTCGTTTTTCGCGAAACCACTTTTTTCAAACTTTTGTAAACGACGTGCCATTAACTGAACCCATACTTCTACCATATATTTTTAAAACATTTTCTAGGTCGCATTAAAGGCAAGAACAAATATCTTAGGTGGCGGTCTTCGTCCAGATGTGTGCCAATTTTATATGTGAAGAATCTTAGTGGAACTACAATACTTATTTAAGATTTAAAGAAAATATGTTTTCCTAGGCTTGATCGGCTACCGAGACTACTTTGTTTTTCTGTGAATGTTGAGAGATCTCACTCTTATTAATAAGCTTTAATTATTATTTTATTCATTATTTAGTGATTTATTATTAAATTTAATGACCGGCCCTGATTCCGGAAAATGTAGTCTTGTCTCCGCATAATAATTAAATTTCTGTTTTACGTTTTATACTTTAATATATTACCTTGTAAATTTAAGGCCTGTATCCTTATGAATAATATTCAACAACTAAGGGTGCAGTTGGAAAAAATGTTTGAGTCGATGGGAGGAGATAAGCTTGAAGAGGACGCAGCTAATATTTTGAAAGAACTGCAACAGAATCTCAACTCGGCACTCGATGATTTGGCTTCACAATTCGCCATAAGGTATGGATAAAAATCTTTAGAGTTGCTCTTTAGAATTGCTCTTCAGTAAAGCGTTGTCAGTTAAGCGTTATTGAGAGTCAAAGACGGAAATGTTATTTATAAGCTCAATATTTAAAAAACATGGACTATATTTTTCAAACATTGACTTTCAAGCTTGGAGCCCCGCATTACGCAATCCGTTCGTGAACTTGGAGATATGTTACTATCTCTTAAGGGAGGTAGTGTTCTAGCACCTGGTAATCAAGCAACTCAACGTAACGCCGTCGCAGTAGAAGCCGATGAGGTATTGAGGCCACTTATGGATCTACTAGATGGCTCCCTAACGCTTTATGCACAATCATGTGAGAAAACTGTACTGAAGAGATTACTTAAGGAGCTTTGGAAGATCGTAATGCGAATATTAGAGAAAACCATTGTTCTTCCACCGATGACTGATAAGACGGTTAGTATGTTATCTTTTTTGGCTGATATTATTATTATTATTATACTGTTTATTTAGATGATGTTTAAGCACCTTACGGATAATGCTAAAAATCTGGCATCTAATGCCAAAATCGAAGATATGGGTCGATTATTCAAATCACATATGGCGGGAAAACAGGATGTTAAAAGTGCGCTTAGTGGTGTTATGGACATATCAAAGGAAGTTGAAAAAAATTTATCGCCGAAACAGTGTGCCGTGTTAGATGTTGCCTTAGATACAATTAAACAATATTTTCACGCCGGTGGCAATGGACTGAAAAAGACATTTCTTGAAAAATCATCCGAACTGCAAAGCTTACGTTATGCACTCAGCCTATATACTCAGATGACCGATACTTTAATAAAAACCTTTATATCCAGTCAAGTTCATGAAGGTAAGTAGTATCACCAACCATACAGCATATAGACTATTAATTTTATACAACGAAAATGGACACAAACATTTTTCAGCGACAGGCTGCAGCAGTTTCGGCTATGCTGAGCAATTTTGCTCTCTCTTTACGTTCTCGCTCTCATTGACTGTACAGATCAGTGCAGTCGCAAAGATGCCCATCTCGAAGAAGGTTGTTCTGTGCTTGAATTGGCCTTTGTATGTGTACGGATTATTGTATGCGTGGTTTTCATTCTTCGGTATCTGCCTCTTGCGACTGAACTGATCTGTACAGTCAATGAGAGCGAGAGCGTAAAGAGAGCAAAATTTGAGAGTAGATATAGTAGATATACTTATCTTTATAAGATAAGATCGAGAGATACAAGAAGGAATGCAATCTATAAAACGATCGCAGGCTCGCTAGAAAAGGGAAGGAGCGGTTGGCGGTAAAAAACGCAAACGAGAGAAAAGAATATATAAAGAAATACAAAGTCGCGAAGAAATGAGTAACGAGCGTCTTCAACAAGTAACTCAGCTACTAAGCCTGCAAATTCAAGTGTATGAAATAGGTCCAATCATAGTCTAATATGGCCGTTAGGTGTTCGGATGGGTGAGTCTGGACCTTGCGAGTTTAGGTGGTTTCGACTTCCTTAAGGATCGAACTGCTTTTGGCAAAGGCAAATAGCTCACCCAAATGCATTTTTTAACGATATCATCACTGGGGTACCTGGTATTGGCTCCTTGCACTTAAAAGAGCCGGGCAATTACAGATGAGATGCACAAGGATTCATTGCATTTCCCGTGGTTGCCACTGCTGGTGATGCCTAGCTTAACTGTCTAAGCACTCTGCAATCCTTTCGTGGTAGATGCAAAACTTAATGGATGAGTTTTACAATGCGTTTCTTGCACACTATGTTCGAGATTTCACATCTTGTGCAGCCTTTCCACCTTCTTGTGGCTTGCGTGTCTCTAGCTTGCTTTGAAGCATTCTTAGGGATACAGGCACAATCTGTATCCCTAGCCCAACGCCTTCCCTTGCAAGAATGTCCACTATCTCGTTACCATCTATGACGGCGAAATATGCAGCATTGGCTCGGTAGCTTATATAAGACAGACATATCTCTGAGTCTGTACAGTCTGTACTACTCCTCTTTCCAACAATAGTTTCGGCTTAAAATTTCGTAAATTTTTTCGGACTTCGAAGGAGAGACTATTTATGTGGGAAAGTTGTTCAATAATTTTAAACAAAATGGCGAAGCCTATGTCCTGAGCGAACAGGAGAAAAATATGTACAAGGGAGCGGAAAAATAACAAAGCTGGCCAGCTGTTTTAGATTCGGAAGTAGTTAAAGAAAAAAACTGGCCCAGTGCCAGTCACTGAAAGCTTCGTCCACCTGAGGAAGGACGGCAAGATAAATGGATACCAATTATCCACAAACGACCACATCTGTCGTCGAAGCATTATAAGGCCGATAATTCAGCCGTCGGTGTACAATTACAAGCCGGCTGACTCTCCAATTGAATGTCCTGTGCAAATGAAGATCTTACAAGATGAGACGACATTTTTGTCACCAACCAAGTCGGTAGTGAACTTTAGAAGCAGGTGCCGTACACTAACAGAATATGTATTGATTTCCATCAACTTAATATAATGGTACTCAGAGACAGTTTCCCTGTACCGTTCGTGGATGAAGTGATGGAAACGTGTCAATTCGCAAAGGTGTTCACTGTTAGAGATCTCGGGAATAGTTTCCTTTATATACCGACCGAAGAGTCATCCTTTTAGAGCCTTTAACACCAAAAAGGATTTATGCGCGTTATGCCAAGTACCATTTGGAGGATTTCCAAACCCTGATAAGGCAAAGTTATGAAGACCTACGTCGACGACATTATATTTGCACAAACGGATGCGGATTGATAAGGGAGCAGCCTTAATAAAACCAGTAAATTTGTTTTTTTATTCCCAACAAAAAGCGCTGGAAGTAAGGAAGTAAGCAGTCAAATTTACGGCTATCAATTACAATACCACGTGACGAAAAATAGAATTGAGCATGTGTGGACAAAAGGAGTTGCAAGAGCAAATGGACAAATTGAACGCGTAAACAGATGCATAATTTTAATGATGTATTAATTTTCAGCTGAAGATCCATCCAAACGGTATAAATTTGTAGAGCATCTTCAAGGAGCTATAATCTTGCATGTCCATTGTAATATATTGTTAATGTTTGGAGTAAAAATGCACAACAAAGTTAACGATATTGTATTGTCGATGATGTTGGAGGAATCGGGCAATGGTTTTAATGAGGAAAGGAGTCAGATGCGTAGGGAGACAAGGAGACAAATTCAGGAAGCCCAGAAAGTGTATAAGAAGAAATACGACAATAACCGAGTCATGGAGCTGCTCTATTAAACTTAAAGAAAACGGTACAAGGAAGCAGCTAGTTAAAGTTGTCAAGTTGGAGTACAGTCGTCAAGCAGTAAAAGGAGTCGTAGAGGGATTAAGTCCGAGCATAATAGTCGGTGTGTGGGTGGGTCCATCGTCCAAGTCGTCTAGTAGTACCAGTCGCTAGTGAAAACAAAAAAATCGCTATCAAGCCAGTCCCGTTGCGTACATAATTTTGCTGCATTTAATTCATATTTCCTGCATCCATATATCCTACATCAATTTAATATTAAACAATCCCTTAGGTGTATGTACCTTGTTGTTTTCTTACAGTACTTTTCTTACAGTACTTATTAACATTTTTACTTAATATAGTTGATCTTGAAACTGGAGAGGAGAGTGTCGGTGAAATTTCCGTTCAGATTGATTTATTCTCACATCCAGGCACCGGTGAGCACAAAGTAAATGTAAAAGGTCAGTTCAAGACAATCTAACTGTAAATGGAACAGTATTAATAATGTTAATTTCACGTTTATTTTTGAAGTGGTTGCTGCTAACGATCTGAAATGGCAAATACCGTCGGGTATGTTCAGACCATTTGTTGAAATAAATCTTATCGGACCACATCTTCAAGAGAAGAAAAGAAAGTTCGCCACCAAGTCCAAGTCAAACAATTGGTCGCCCAAGTACAACGAGTCATTTAGCTTGTAATTATAATTATAATTTTTAATTATAATTGTAGTCTACTAAAAACTCTTCAATTTATTACATAGCACAATTGGAAATGAGGAGCAGTTGGACTTCTTTGAGTTGCATATATGTGTTAAGGACTATTGCTTTGCCCGCGATGATCGACTTGTCGGCGTGGCTGTAATTCCACTCAAAGATATTTCGGAAAAGGTTTGTGAAAACAAAGAATTAAGTTTTTAAGTTTCTATATGCTCTTAATACAATAATTTAATTCATTTTTTGTCTTGACACCTAATAGGGCTCAGTCGCTTGCTGGCTACCCTTAATGCGACGCATTGAAATGGATGAAACGGGCTGGACAATTTTAAGGATATTGTCGCAACGTAATAATGATGAAGTAGCCAAAGAATTTGTTAAACTTAAGTCGGAAATACGACAAGAGCCAACAATGGGCACATAAATAAGACTGTTTGCGCCCTGTTTTTTCAAATTGTCTTTTCTTCTGGAATTTTTTTTTTAATTTGCTTTAAATTATAAATAAATTTTCCGAATACGAATAATACACTTGCATATAAAAACATATAACTACTTATATTAAATGACTCACATCAAATACAGCAATATATATTTCCACAAAAAGCCTTGGGCTGTCAAAACATTGAATGCAGCGATATTTTGGACATAATAGTACAATAAAACTATATACTTTTATTAATTCTATGTTAATTAAAATAGTGTAGTTTAAGAGAACCCAGAAGAAGTTTCCTAGTTGACTTCCGAAATAATTATTTTTGTTGTTCAAGAGATTTTGTAATATTTTATTATGTATCGCAATAGTATCCACCAGGCATTTATCCCACAACATCAATGTTTTAGCAGCTAGCTAAATCGTTTTAGAGAGAAATCATCGTCAGCGTCACCGTTGTCTAGTGATTAGAACTTTAAAATAAATAAAATCACTGCGAAATATGCAAAAATTAAATATATATATATATACTAAACTAATGCTTAAAATAAAAAAGTGATCCATCCGTATAAATTCGTATATTTGTACATAATATAATGCAGGCACACCGCCGGATATATATATACTAAAATAACTACAATAATTTTAAAAATAACCATGTCCATCTGTACATTTTAAGCGACACCTACATTGCACTCATTCCTATTTATGTAAATAAAGTACCTGTATAAATAACTATATATAAACTGTATAATTCTTCGAGAACATTTCTTATATCTTTAAAAAAATTCCAAGTAACTGAAATGTTTTACATATTTTTTTCTGTTACAATAAAACTGGTAGAGTCTAAACGTAGAAATATAAGTAATATATAAATCTTGCATCAATAAAAAGTAATCTTCCTTAACTTTGTTTTACTTCTCTTTGATAGTTGTCAATTTAGATATATTTTTTGTCATCTTTTAATTAAATAGCATTAGTTATATTACTTAACAATACTTACAACAATACTATAGTTCTCTCGACTAAAATTATTTAAATGTAAATAATACAGAATTATTTAATTAAATTTATTATTGTGGACGCCCCCAACATTAGGCGTACTACTCATATTACTCGGAACGTATGTGTGCTACTCGGAGCATTTCAATTAATTTTTTTCGGTCTATATTTCGACTTGGATCTGTGGCAGTGTATGGCGAACCTTAGCTCCTGCGTCATTTCCGAACATAACTATTGGTTTTCCGTTATTAAAATTTTCCTTTTACTCCAACAAAAATCTAAAATGGCCACAAAAGCAGCAAGGACAAGGTTCCAAAGGAGACCTACGAATATGCTACCTAATAGATAGAAATATTATTTAAAATGCTAGTTTGATCATCGTGATTTGATCGTACCACGTTTGTACTGACAATTGTTTATTGACTTTAGAAATGTTAGACGTATCCCGGGGAACATGAGATATGCTGTTTTTAAAGAGGACTTTCTGCGTCCTGCCAATCAGGTAACTTGAGATCCATTTAAGAAGATCAACAGGAATACCCATTAAATCAAGTTTCCTGACAAGAAGGGAGTGATTAACGGAGTCAAATGCTTTACTGAAATCAGTATAAATTACATCTGACTGAAAGTTCTTTTGGAAGCCCTTTATTATAAATGAAGTGAGCTCCAAAAGATTGGTCGTTGTTGATCTTCGGCTAATAAATCCATGTTGACATGGAGAGAAGACTGATCTACAAAGATGCTGCAAATGGGGAGTTATCGATTTTTCGAAAAGTTTTGGGATGGCTGACAACTTAGAAATTCCTCTATAATTAGTGGCATCCGTTTTGCTACCTTTCTTGTGGAGAGGAACAACAAATGATTCCTTCCAAATAAGGGGAAAGTTGGAGGTTTCTAAGGATAAGGTAAACAATTTTAGAAGGGGATTGCACAAGGCCCCGGCACAGTACCTAAGCACACAGCCTGGTATTCCATCGGGACCTGGCGCATAAACTGGCTTGACACGCTGTAGATCCATAAGAAGAGAACTTTCGTTTAGACTAGGACTGAAGATAAGGTTCGACTTGAACATTCTGAAAGAATAGGTCTGGCCCTAATCGACTGACGAAGAATAGGTAGTTTGAAAAAACTGAGCAAAAAGATCGGCGATTGCCTGATCATTGTCTGCTGTTATATTTTAAAATGATAGCGAA
>VNJM01002264.1:0-27040 GCA_008042475.1 Drosophila kanapiae | reverse complement strand
ACGCACGAGAGGGTTAGATTAAGTGAAATGTTCTCTATTTATTGGGCAGCTTACGGCTACGCTTATGGCTACGCTCACTGTTGTAACTCCTGATTGGCGTCGGCTGCCGCTGGCTCGTCTCCTGGGCTCCTGTCGTCGTTGGTCGCGCACTCGTTGTTCGCGACGCGTGGCTTCCGCCGTATTACGAGCTTGTGGCTGCGGCCGGTTCGCCGAGATCCTTGGATATTATGCCGACTCTCGACGGAGCTAGCACGGCTTGCGCCCGGCGGGTCAGATCAACAGATCCCCACACCCTGATCTTCGGCGGGTAGGACTTCACGTCCGCACACCCTGCCAGAATCGGGTAAGATCGATGTCTGCACACCCTGCCTAGTTGCCGTATCGCCCGCAACCGCCTTTGAGACCGTACAAGGACTCCTTGCTCCCGTATCCGCACGGATTTCGCCGGTTCGTCGTCTGCGATCTCTCGTCAGACTTCGTGGCACGGCTCCTGGCTCGCAACCTCGCACTCGACGGCAATCTCAGCCTTTTGTCTCAGTCGGGATGGCTTGCCACTTCAAGCCCTAAACTTGGCCTCGACTTGGCGATCTTGACTCCTTCGCGCACTCGATTCCGATTTCCTTTGACTCCGATTCACGCACTCGCTTTGACTCTCGCACTTGTACTCATTCCCGCTCTGCGTTTGTCTCCTCCTTTTATAGGCTCGCCGATTCCCGTTATCCCTGCCCGATCACGCCATCCAGTCCAAAGTCCGGCTTCCATCGCGTGATCGGGTCCAAAGTCCGTCTCGCCGTTAATCCTCGGCGATTCCCTTTTCCTTGGCTCCGTTTGACCGCTTTGCCCTTGGCCGCTGGGTCCAAAGTCCGGCCGTTCTCGGCGTCTCTCCTTTGGACACTCCAGCTTGACCGCTGTACCCTTGGCTGCTGGAGTCCAAAGTCTGCGCCCTTCACTTGCCCTTGGCCGTCCTCTATTTGCCCTTGGCCGCCGCGATCCCCTACACCTGCAGTTGTGGGGAGTTTTAGTTTTCCCTAACTTAACTCCTCACAATGTTGTCTGTCGATGCACCCACTGCTTTCAATTCAAGCCCGATTTCGTGTTCATACACCCATGAGCGCCCCATTGTTGGGGCTTGTAGAAAGCGAAGGTGAAGTCAGATAAAAATCTGGTCATTAAAGCAGTCGGAAACGCTCTACTAAAAAAATACGAAGTCCATAAAGTTGCTCGTCGAGGTTAAAGCAGTGCTAAGCGTCCCTTGGACGCAGATAGCAACAGCCGTATCGACGAAGAAGCTATCACTCCTGCCCATTTCCTCGTCGGCATATTCGTCTATTCTCTTTCAAAGTGAACGATCGTGTTTTTTTGCACTCTCAATTTTGTTACTAATCTTTGCTTTAAGCCGCCGGGGTTTTATTTAAATCATCTATTTTAAATTTATTAAAGTTCCCGCGTGTACATGTAGCTTTATGTGTTGGGTATTTATTGTATTTACATATTTAATCAAATTTAGTTGTGCTGCCCTTGTTTTTTTTGGTTTTCATCTTTTTGCATTTCTTTTTGTGCTTCTTTTGTTTAGCAGTCGATTGCGTCGTCGCGACAGCAGCTAGCCTTTCTGAAGTTCACTCCCAAGCTCTCTCGTTCACTGCACGCAGCCGCTCTCTTCCCATCTTTCTCTCTCTATATCTCTCTCTTCACCACTCTCAACGTAATACAGGTAATTAGCTAAAATGTCCTGTGTAACTGTCTGTTTTGTCAAACAATGCAAGAAGCCATTGATGTTGGCTTTGCAAAAAATATTGGCTTGCGCTACTGCTGCGAGACTTGTCGTGATGTGGAAAGGGAAATGAGGTCTTTCATGCGGCAAGCCAGAAGCGGTTTTATAGAGCTATTTAGTAGTTTTCATAAAACGAACGATGTGCTCGTAGCGCTGGATGCTCAATTTAATGATCTTAAGCTATTGAACGAGTCTCCTAAACGCAAAAAAACCGCGGTTGGCACACCGCAGACTCCCTGGGCAACGCCCTCAGTCTAACGACCTCAATGACGCTCAGATCGGGGGCGAAAAAAGATTCGGTATCCGAATGTGTCACGGGAGGGGGTGCGACCCCAGTAATTTCCATGTTGTCCGCTGAGGGGTCACAATTAACGACCCCGCAGAACCCAGTCTTGAAAACTCCCCAGAGTGACAGGTCCGGACCACCGGCTCCAGCTGGCAACATAGACAATCAGTCTGTGATGCCAAAATCACTCATAGTAGTACCTCCTACGAAACATATATTTGTTTCGCGGCTTTCCCCTGATCAAAAATCTGACGATGTTATTGCCTATGTTCAAGGCAAGACAAAAGCCTAACAAACTCTATACTTATTTCCTATCAGAATGCAAGAGGCTTACGCAGTAAGCTCCCTAAATTGTATTCTGATAGCCTTTCGTTTGTATTCCAGGTTATTGTGTTCATAGAATCCTGGTTAAAGCTAGAGATCCTTAGCTCCGAAGTTTTTCCAGCTGTGTACACTTCATACAGGCTGGATCGGCCTATCCGCCGAGGTGGTGGTGTCCCCATAGCGGTGAACTTCACACTCAAGTCAGAATTATTAGTTTTTGAGGAAAGCAACGATGTTGAATTCCTTTGTGTAAAGCTAACTGTCAAAGGTAGTTTCGTTTATATTACATGTTCCTACATTCCTCCGTTGTCAGAACTTCCTATTTATTGGAACCATCTTACCGCTATCCAATCGGTCTCCAATAGTCTTTCGGACAGAGACCATTTAATAGTTTTAGGTGATTTTAACATTCCTGGAGCTACTTGTTCTGCTACCAAATCTTTAAATACTCTTTTCACTACCGCACAACATGACTTTATTAACAGCTTCTTCGACATATCGCTGTCTCAAGTCAACCATGTACGAAATTCTTTAGATCGCTAGCTTGATCTCTACTTTGTTTCCGCCACTGACACAGCCCGAAGATCCATATCATCCTACTTTCGATGTGACTATTGATATTGAGACTGTTTTGGAGTGTAGGTCTGATCGACCATGTACGCAGATGACGTTAAGCTTTGTTTGCAGTATAAAGACAGCTCTTGCCATGGTGCTCTTGCTCTTAACATGGTGCCATGTTAATTTATTACATTTAAATGCAAGTGCAAGCTAATGACATTCTCACGTGTCACTTCCATGCCTGCGACTTATATGCTAAACGGCTGCTCTTTGGAAAGAATCACTCTGGTCGACGATTCCTAAACTAGACTTTATAGATCATATTTCGTGCATGGTAAATAAATAAAGCCAGGGGTGTGCTTGAATTTATTAGGCGGTGGTCGAAGGAATTCGATGATCCTTATGTTACAAAAACTTTATATACTTCATTAATTCGTCCCATCCTGGAGTTTGGCTTGTGCGTTTGGAATCTACAATATTATGTCCATAGAAAACGCATCGAATCAGTTCAAAAGAACTTTTTACTTTTTGCTCTACGCAGCTTTAACTAGGATTCAGTCCGAAGGTTACCCTCTTACACAAGTAGATTTTTACTAATTAACCTACCATCCTAGCCAACCGTAGAACCATGGAACCATGGTATTACCTTTATTTATAATTTAATCCGTGGTGACGTGGAGAGTTCTGACCTGATAAGTCAGCTAAATTTCCACGTACCGTGTTGAAATACTAGATCCTTTTTACCTTTAGTGTTGCGTCATTGTAGATCATCGTGTGAAGTGCATGAACCCTTTAGAGTTTTGTGCGCTAACTATAATCATATGTACCCAATAACCTCAAACGTTGACAGCCTTCCCAAACTAAAAACTTTAATCCTAACTTACTTAGTACGTATGCAACCAAACATTCAGGCAGCACGCCAGTAGTTATTTTCCTCGCAAACTTTACCTATGCTTTCTTCTATCGCACCCTACTAACACCTAACCCTAACAAACACGTGCTTGGTGTCGAAAGGGCCACTTGAGTGTACTGACCGTAGTGCATCAACGTCCAAAGAAAAAAAATTGACACCAGTTGGACAACCCTAGTTGTCTGCAGCGTTAGCTGCTCGTATCGGCAATCAAGCAGCTTTTCTGGTCTCGCGAGTATCTCACAAGTTTGTAACAAAAGCCCAAGTGGACTAAAAAGTTCGCAAATATAAAGCCTGGACACTCGTAATGTCATGACGATGTATTGCATTTTGTCCTGGTAATTACAACGATGTGAACGTAATGAAAAGACACGGTCGTCCATATACACGCACGAAAGTCATAGCATCCTGTATGTATTCTTGCATGTGACGTGGGCTACCTATGTACGATGATGGCAAGACAACAGAGCTACCAATTTCAGCATTGTCAGCGTTGTTCGCAATAGCATCTCGCAAGTGGATATATTCATCCATACGCAGCTTCTTTGGATTATGTCGCAAGTATCGTAGTCGCTCACTTTCTATTTTCACATACATGTCGACCATAAATTGTTTACAAAGCTCACGAAATCGTAAAATGATGTTGTCTCGGCCGCGTCTAATCATCAAACAATACGAATAAAAATCCTTCGAGCTAACGTTCTTATTTTTTTCGGCTCCTGTAATAATATATACTCAAATTAATTGAAGTTTTATTCTTTATTAATACATTATTTATGTTGTTAATAATGAATTAATTACCTGTTACGGGATCTCGTTTAATATTTACGCTATATCCGTCTTGTCCCTTCCAAAAAATTAATGGATATTGAAGGGCGTCATATGAACGGTGGGTGCCATTGATTACCTAAAGATCATTATTTCTTCTTCGAACCACAATTTGTCGCATAGCTGTACGGTCACCAACCATGGTTCCAGCAACGTCGTCAACAACAGGTGCGTTGAATCTACGTATATGCTATCCAGCTGGTGTTCTATCAGGATTGATGACAATAGCGTGATTATCACTTTGTAGCTAGTGCATGTGTGATTTAAATAATTTCAATAAGTCATTGTGCTCATTTAACAGAGCGTCCAGCTCGCCGACGATACGCCTGGCAAACGGTGAATTGAGATTATGGTAGTCGCAACGTGCATCCACACGATTGGGGAGTGCACTTGTGGAGTCCGCGCCACCCATAAAGTAGATTCCTTTGATTTTGAAAGTTGATTTGTTGACCGTTTGCAGAAATATTGTTAACTATTTCGGTTGCTCCAAACGATGTCATTTGGAAGCATGAATTGAATGTACGAATTGACTTCAGGAACAGGGTAGAGTCTGGATCTGTACCGAGAAGTAAACCGCTTAATGGTTCAGTATATATATATATATATTTGCCTTTGTTGGCGAGAGATAATAACAAGTGTGGACACAAAAATGAAAGTAATACGTATAACCGTCACTGCTACGATTGATACACAATACAAAATGTTTAGTGAGGAGGAGACCGGACTGACAACTGGAGACTGGGATAACTGATCGATTGATATAAAATAAAAAAAAATTTTGTCGAAAAAATAAAATAAAAAAATTAGAGGTTAACCGCCCTTAATATGAAGATGAAAAATAGATGTTGTTCGATCCTCAGACCTAACGGATATGTACACAAAATTTCACGAAAATCGGTCGAGCCATTTCGGAGGAGTATAATGACACGCTCCGTGAGAATTTAATATATTAGATAAAACGTTGAAGATAAACCTCATAGTTTTCTGTCGGGCGGGATTTCCCCGGGATTGACATTTTACGTTCTCCTGGTCCGCCGCGACTGCGCGCTCGTTTTCCTTTCCCTTCAAACTTATTTTTTTATTTATCTAAAGCTAACAAACAGTTCTAAACTAAGAGCTAACTAGGAGCTAAGGCCTTCGGCTCACCCTTCAAACTTATTTAATCAAAAATGTGTTTAAACGGGATCTAAGTGGTTTTAAGCAATTTCATTTCAAACATCGGCAACTCAACAATGAAAATATAAATTATTTCTATTATTTTTAAAATATAATCTAATTTAAATAAAGTTTAAAGAAAATAGAAACCATTGTTTGTAGACTATATTTATTTTAAACGTGGGTGGTTTTTGCCAAAACATTGATTTCAGCGAACATCGATGTTTCTCCACCATTATTTGCAGGTTTCACAGTCACACTGCGAATTCCACCACTGGAACCCGCCATACGAAAGAATTTTTGTTATATTCTTGACCATGTATGTATGTATATTATTATTGTTTGCAATTACGTATGTATGTAACTATCGATAGTAATCACTATCACTAGTCAATTCACACTAGAGAGCATCAGCCATCCACCGTCCATAATGATGCGTATGAATTTGCGATGTCAAATTAAAAAAAAATTACAGCAACCATTTGTGATGTTCCTATCTCGATCTGCTTAGAGCGAACTGCTGGATAACGAATAACAAAACAATATTATCAAAAGAACAGTATCACTAGCAACCATGCCGTTTATATTGCTGATAGTTGCCGCCGTTATCGGCGACCATTCGCTGATCGCCTTGACCCGATATAATAATCAGTTGATTGCCGGCGTAATTTCCGAAACACAGGGGCATCAGGAAGGACGTGTAGTGGTACATCGATCGTCTACAACAAGCAAGGGCAACAAAATTAAGGGAGGGAGCAACAGCGCATCGGGACAGCAGCGAGACAAAAAAAGGGAGAACCCCCACCAGCGGGACCCGGCGCAGTCGTGAAGCAGGAAGAATGTGTGCGCAAAGGGACTACACTGCAAAAAATTAAAAAATATCGCGTTTTAAAATCGGAACTTTCAATTTCTTCAGTCAGTTTTCTTTATTTTTTGTGCCTCTCTGAGAAGAACGACTAAAGAACAAATCACAATTTTTTCACTGAGTGCAGAGGTCGCGGCTAACTGCTCAATTTTTGTGCGGGGCTCAAGACACTTTTTGTCCTTGACGCCTATTTTCAATAGATTTTGTTGTTGCCTTTCTTCATGAATAACTGGGCACGTGCGACCGTCGTCGTGAGTGACTTGCTGGCGCCACCGTAAAAATGTTACCTAAGGAGCAAAGTGAGCTGAAAGGACCACTACGCGCCCACCTAAGGTCTACTATGCTGTCGTCTTCGCTATCCTGACCCCAATGATATTCGGGGGAACGATGAGATGGTGAAAAATGGAATTCATGTTTACATTGCACCCAAGGTGCAATGCAATAATTTTTGATATACATAAATTGTATATCTATTTAAAACAGCTATTTACCTAGAGTCTGATAAAATGACAGCATTGTTTATCAATTTCCCAAGAGCAAATATTGATAGTGTACAAATTATCAGGAGAGAAATTTGTCGCCAAGCGAAATAGAGCCGTGGGCTAAAGACGTACATGTACATACATATATGTATATCTAATATTTTCTGTCACTTAGTCATTTAGCCGTATTGCGCACACAAAATGCATAAGAAATTGTGAAATTAATTATTTAATATATGTCGATGAAGTTATATTTTATACAACAATTAATACTTTTAAGATACAAATTATTTCTATGGTGCGAGGTAAAAAAAAGTGTGCCTACCAATACATGTAAACGTAAACACACAAAAGTAGACTATTATTTCGAAAATTTCTTTCGTCAGCAATTAATCTTAGTTAAGTTTAGTTTAGTTTAGTTTAATGCCATACATCACAAAATTAATCAAGTGGCTGCAAAACAGTGGTGGTCACCCGCTTACACCATCGGTGCTAACAAAGCTCGGGCACAATAATGCTGTTAAACAATCAAATTGATTTTATCATAATTAATGTGGCGTTCACATCTCTTCAAAATTTCAATATATCTCTCTCTGTATTAGGTATAATTTCAAAATGCTTGTTTGGAACAAAGCAAGTATATTTCAAGTGGGTTGCTTTATAAACGCCGATTTCGAACCGTTCTCTTATGGTGAGTTTAACGCTCATTTAAGGACATTCAACTTTTGCAATTCACCATCATCTCTCTCGAGGTGAAAATATCGATGTTAAAAATATCGATATACCGACCTTTTTAAAAACATCGATAGCGCTCCCGTAGATAGTATCTCTATCTTTATTTAAAAGTATCTCTATCTTTATTCAAAAGAAAGAAAAGTCCACAATCGAACCATGCGGACGTGCGGCCACGGTTCTGTTTGTTTTTAAACGCGTTTTAAGATGTTGATAATAATAAAATGTATCCGTAATAAAATCTCTTTCGTGCCTAATTTAAAAAAATTAAAACCCTAACACCCAGTACAAAAGGCTGCATAACAAAATATAAATAAAAAAATTACATATGTTGATGTGCGTGCCGCAGTTGTGGTTACGACAGTTTGTGCTTTGACGTATAAATATTAATGTATTTATATAGGTATATTGTTTAAATTATAAAAGAAAATGTAAACAACAAATACTACATAAATGTGTGAGTGTTTAACAGGCGCCGACATCACCAGAGTTTTGCGATCGGTCGTTATAAGAAACTCGAGCGTGTATGTGTACATAAATGATATTGTGTATGGCTGGTGTGTACATTAAGAATGATTATCTTATAACTGGAAGAATAAATTAGAGCTTTGTCTTTTTTGTTTTGCTTTCTTAATTGTGCAAAACTTCGTTATCCGTAAGCAGTGAAAAATAATAAAAGTGAAAAAACTGTAAAAGCCATGAGTGGCCGACGGCATTTGATATGACATATTTAATAAAATAAAAATGTACTGCGTTATGGCTTGGATTTTAATGCACAAATATTAGGTAAGTAATATTCATAATTTACCTATATTAAACACTTGTAGCAACATTTCTCCCAGAAACTTCACAAGAATTTCTTTGCATTGGTATGTATCTGCATATATACAATATGTATGTATTTCACCCATGATACACAGGTACATATATGCAAGAGTGAGGATCGTATGTGTGGATCGTATGTATACCATTAACATACACAGCGATGTCGCTTCTATTTTGTTTATTTATTTATTGGCTGAAAATATTTAATTTTTTTCTGTATTCTGTTTTATACGCATATTTTGTGTTTTTTGTTCTGTCTATACCTGTTGATGTCCACACAATCTTCTTCGTATAAAATAGAGACTCGTTGTGTCATTAGTCTTACGACCCCGATTCGTCTTTTTCTTTTGTTGATGTTGTGTTTCACCTTAGGGAGGAGTTTTTTTCCTTTAAGAAGCATGTACCTACATGCATATGTAGTTAGAAACTACCTATGTACATACCTCTCCGTGAAAATCTTACGGGGTGATCTATAGCAGGTAGCAAGCGAATTCCTCATGAATACAGCCTAGGCCAATATGATAGCATTATCGAAAATATTACCGAGCAACTCTGTGCAATCTTGAACATTCGAATTCGATGTATGTATGTACATACAATATTATATGTACATACGTCCTTTATTTTTATGTGTCTCTTATATGTCAAGTATCTTAAGAACAATTACATTTGTTGAAATCATTTACATCGAAGGGCACTCTTTTTATTAAACTATAAAATTCGGACAAAATATGGATTTAACTAAATAAATCGTTATTATTTATTAAATATTGTTTTAACAGTACTTTCATACATAATTACATAAATATATATGAATAACGTAGTATTATACTGACAATAACATTATATTATCCTTTCCTGACTATTTACATATGTATGTATGTACATATGTTTCCAAGAAAAGGGAGAGAAAAGAGAACAAATATTTCCATGCAGTTGAATCTTTTTGGAAAATGATACAAATATACAGTTTTAAGAACTTATATTATGGTTTTATATTCGACAGACTTGCAGCAAATATTTTGATTTGCCCAAAAAGGGCGTCATGTACTTGTGTTTGATGAAAGCAAAAAAAACGCAACATAAATGCTTATAAATATCCTCTGTGTATGAAAAACGCGAGTCTCTGCTTCTTTTTTACATATGTACATAGTTTGCAAATTAATTCTAGGTGATAAGTTAGCAAATTACTTATTGTTTACAACATCTTTATCTTATATTAGGTTTTGGATGTTTCGTCTCAACATCAACATTATAGATAAATAGGTTATTTTGTACTGCAATGTTGATATAATAAGCCAGACCATCCAACTAATAATCCGTCGTCAAACGCCTGGGAAAGGAGCGAAAAATGCCGCATACACACACCAGGCATGGATCATCTGGGGATGATTTATGCAGCACAGACGAAGTCAAAATATTTAAAGATGAAGGGGATCGTGAAGATGATAAAATTTCATCCGAAAACTTATTAGTTGAAGAGAAATCAAGCTTAATAGATTTAACTGAAAGTGAGGTAAGAATTTAAATTCTGTTATTACATTTAAAAAAATATTACGTGTCAACTGTTTATGATCGTCATATTCCACTTTATAAGCTTTATAAAAAGACATTTTTAAATATCATGAATTAATTGATCTATATCATAAAAATATTTTGTAAACAGTTGACAGAGTACTTTTCTAATATTTATATACTTTCTTTAATTTAATAATATAATTTTCTTTGTAAATATAGGAAAAGAGTCAAAAAGTAGCTAGGCCCGACCACAGCTCTGTTTTCAGTAAGTATACATTTAAAATTATAAAGAAAATTGAAATTATGAAATCAGTAATCATTATTACCTACGTACATATGTACATACATTATATTACATTATATTATATAAATATAAGAATGTCATTTAATCTTCAAAAACAATTCCCTTACACATTCCTATATCCTGGAAGTGACAGTCACAGCAGAATCACGATATGATTTGCAACTGAGCAAAAACGGCAGGAAACCTTTCTATATATCAATTTATACTTACATACATATGTACATATGTATGTATAAACGATGGCCCCAACAATGAATATAAATATAGGTTTATACATACATATTTACATACATACATACATGTATGTGAACTGGCTGTAGTTGTATTTATTTAAAAACGTGCTCTTGTGTAGTTTTGTAGTTACAGACCTGAGTGTGTCCGTTTAAAGAGAGTACATTTTGACTACAGAGAGAGAGAGAAAGAAAAAAATATATACATATATATGTATGTATGTGGCAAGGGGGGAAAAGGTTGAGCTTCGGGAAAATAAACCGGCTGCTCTGCGTTGACTTAAACTTTGGCATCCACATTCACCAATATTCATGGTGCTAACAAGGTGATGAAGATCGTTCACCGACGGACACGCTACTTCATTTTTTTCTCTTCTTTTTTTTAATGTACATACATACATATGTCAGTATGTGTGTACATACATAGGCATCTTTTGTTTTTAATTTTTCTTATGTTACATTTATGAAAAGGTTTCATTGATACAACTGAAACTGTAGATAAATATTTTTTTTGTACAATATTAGAATATATTAGTTACGTTATCCTTCTGAACTGAATAGTAAAGAAAATATAATCAATTTTATCACTTATCAAGCGATGGCCATAGTAGTTAGTTGAAATTATGTATATTTTGTTTATAATCTTAAATTAAATGAGCAAGACAGTTTTAGTCGAAAGCTGTGCTTGACTGAGAAATACCTCTAACACAAAGGTTTTTACACCATTTATGTATGTATGTACATCCATTTACTAACTTGTACTGCGTCCTGTGGATGTCCTCTGGCAGAATATGGTTCAGGATAATAGCTGTATGGGTGCCAATTGTTTTTTTTAGCAAAACAATTTGTATATATTCTTCAAAGCTTGATAATATGTAAAAATTTAATTAATTATTTCGTATTCTTTTAATTAAAACAAATAAATTACTTTGTATATATTTTATACTATTTTTGCAGATAAGCTCGATACGCACCCACCGAGTTTCAATATGGGATACCTGGTTTCACCTTACTCATATGCAAATGGGGCTGCAAATGGCTTGCCAGTGACAATGGTAAGTTTAATTAATCTTTATTATATGATCCCAATATTATTTTTTGTTTTTAGAAATTAACTTCAATTCTAAGTTTCAAATAATGGAAGTGAAGTCTATGGTTAGATATAGGTATAGTTTTTATTAGTTTAATTTAAATAAAAGGGTACTAATTTTTGAAAATCCACCGCCATTGTTTTTAATGTTTGAATGTGTGCAAATGATTTTTGGGGGTTGGTTTAGCCATTTCCGAATTCAAATTTATACCCAATACTCCTCGGCTGAGTTTTGGGGTGCGTTTTTTTTATTGTACTTATTTCTTTTCATACATTAGTGAAAAACGAGCAGCAACCAATGCTTTCAAAGGATGTAAGCTTAGGGAGGCTGAGAGTGAGGAAAACAATGAGTTTTGCCTACGATATGAAATGAAAGAACGTCGTAATAAAAACCCGGGGTGGAGCAATACCTTTGCTGATCTATCAATTTTAAAAATGCACCATACTTATTTTAAAAATAAACTTCATATATATTCCTTCTTGCCAGAATGGTCTGGAATGGAAATGTGTCGTTGTTTTTAAATGTATATATGTACGTATAGCTGTATAGTTTTTTCGCAAATAATACAAAAATGTTTTATTTATTTCTTTTATTTTTATTTTAGTATGTAGTTTGCAACAAATTTTCTGTAAAGAAGAATACTTTCTTTATTGCTCTGACTAATTTATTTTTTAACAAACAGTGTCTGTATTTAGTTAGGAGCCCTAAAGACGTGGAGTTTTCCAATATTTTCCCTTTATTCTCTTAAGCATTTGTACAAATATTAGTTAACTTTATAGAGTATTTAAAACAATTTTATTTTAAAAAATATTGGGTTTCTAAGCTGCTACAATAGATCTATTACTCTACTGTCAGTACTGTCACCGCTCTAAAACAGTGGTCACGACACAGACTCGCGAGCTAGCTAATTTCTGTGCCCGGTCTCTGCTCACACCATATATGTACATATGTATGCATGTTAATTTAAATTTTTGGTGATTAATTGAGTATTACAAAAATATTAATATGGTTTTTTTTATGAAATAATTAAATAATGTTATATAACTAATAATTACTGTGATAGTGAAGATTTTATAAGAGCACCTTAAAAAAATAAAAATGTTATAGCCTATACATGAACCAAATTCGAAATGATAAATATTAAAAACATATGTGATGAAATAAAAACAAGTAAGAAAAGCTGACTTCGGTAGGTGATAAGTTTGTATATAGTCCGATAGCTCTTATAGCAGCTATATGATATAGTAATCAGTTTTGCATGCAATTAATTGCTGTTATAACCATATAAAATAGGCATATACGAATTTTAAATTGGATGTCTTTGAAAATAGCGAAAATATGTCATTTTGACCCGAAAATTTCAGCTTGATAGCTCAAAAACTAAGAGCATGCTGATCAAGAATATATATAGGATTGTGTCATAGATACCATATCATAACAAACTTAATATACCCTATGTAAGAGTATTTAGAAATATGTTTCCGAAATAATGCATATTTATGCATTCTAAAGTAACGATTGGACTGAACTGAAGCTATTTAAAAAAACGACTGCTCGACATGAGCTTGGTATTAATTTCCAGTTGTTTTTATAATATTTTTGTAGTTTTTTAAGATAGCGGAAATAATACGTAATTGAAAGCCCGACTCAGACAAATGTATAACCACAACTGCTCAATGGATCATGGTAAAGGACGAAGTTAACTAGTAAATCTTGAAGGTTCAGCTGTGATATCAATGTAAGATAATTACTTGGGAAAAAATACCACGAAGAAGCAGCTTGTTGACTGCGTTCGCTTTTGAAAACGTTTTGGAAAATAATGTGTATTAGGTTTGATCTTAGGCCTTTTTTTTTGTTGTTATATATATTTTTGTGTATTTATTTAGCCAGTACCCTTACGTAAGAGCTAGAGGTACAACATTTGGTGACAACATTCAAAAGTTTTGCGCAAAGCTTCAATTTTTTTAAATTATGAAAAACGTATAGGTAAGCTATTGTCCAGATTTTAGGAAAAAATAATAGATATAAAATAAATATATTTGCGGACGAGCTGCCTTCCGCCCTGTTAAATATAATTTATTTTAGTCATGCCAATGTGTCTTTTAAATTATAATGCTATGGGTACCGGAAAGCTCACAGTCGAGCACACTCGTCTGTTTCTTACTTGTTTTAAATAACTTTTGTGAGTAAGTAAGTAAGAATTAAAGCAAACGAACTAAGTAGTCTATGTTTATTTGCTATCTCTTAAATAGGGGTGATATCACATGTATAGTGACGATAAACAGGAACAAAACAGCGTTGGCGGCACGTTTCATATTCTATTAAGCGGCGGCGACATCAAAGACATTTTTTTATTTTCATTGCATCGTTCTTCCGCTGTATGTTGTCTACAGCTTGTTATAATAATTGTTTGTGTGTTAGTTTTGTTTATATACCCTGTAGTTATGTTAAGTGTACTAGAGAAAGGAAAAAAGGGTTGCAACGTTATTTTAAGACACCCAATGACTTAAATAAATAATAAGGACATTCAAAGACTATTTAATACTGAAGAAATCAAATTTTATTAACATTCATTTCAAATACCAGGCAAGCATGATACAGGTACCAACTGACATTGTATTAATGTTATGACAATTTGAATCAGATGATAAACATGGGTATTATATAATTAGTCGACACTCAACCCGTGGTGTGGAGATGGTCCAATCCGAAATGAACATTTTTAATGTTTTTATATCCTTATAGACAGTATTAATTAGTTTTAGATGAAATTTGCATACATATGTACATCAATATAATAATTTTGTCATGATATTTGCTACGCAGTGAAGGGTGCATCTACGACCCCATAAAGTATTTATATTATTGTCCGTCTGTCCTTCGGCTTCTATGTAAACTAGTCTCTAATTTTTTGAGCTATCAAGCTGAAATGTTTAGCATAGTCTTATTTCTTTTACTAGCAGTATCTGTCTGAATCGATCCACTATATCTTATACTTGCCATAAATGCCATATTTTTGCTCCACTACATATAATCTTCTTTTATATGACATCAGATCTTAAATTCCATGCAAATCGAACTACTATATCATACAGCTGCTATAAGAAGTATTTTTTTTGTTCTCGGACCACTATATTTGAGCTGGCCGGTCACAACTCAAACAAATCTTAACCGACCCAAATGCAAATTTGCCTGTAAATCCGAAATACATTTGGACTTCAAATTAATTTTGTGAATCGTGAATCGATAGCAGCCGTTGATGTTAAGAATCTAAACAAATTTTTGTTTGTTTTGAAACAAAAAATAATTTGTGTCCGGAGCCATGGAAAAATATGTCTTAGGGAGAAATGCAGATATGCTATTTTGCTTTTAATTAAAAATTATACCAAATTTGTATATAATAACCATAATAAATATTGAGTTAACATCACCATCCATCCATGTCTGTCTGAATATCCTTAAAAAATATTCCACAGAGGTATGTTTTTTTTTTAATTACAGCAGCCCCTGAAAGCTCCTGAAAGCCACTTAAATGTATAATATGGTTACATTTTTTGAAATATATTTGTGCAGAACTACTCGTCAGTAGAATTGTGTTATAAACATGGGTGTTAAACAATTAAGTTATATTCTTTCTGCATCCAGCTTGCAGTTTTTCTGCGTTATTTCAATAATCGGATAATCGCTTAGGAGAGCCATAGAAAGATATGCGCTTGAGACAGTTTGAGCTGGGCGTGCTACTAACAAAGGGTTTATTTTTTAACTTGTTGCTCACAGCTTTAGGTACCAAGTTTCTCATATATATTTGACTATACTATCTGTCGTTCTTGTAGTAGCAAAACGAAAAAGTCAAACATGAGAGGAACCGTGTTGTCAGAGTATATTAAAAAAAAAAAATATATATATATATATATATAAAAAATGTTCTCGACTTAGGGAATGCGTTTCTCCTGTTTTTCTCATACATATATGTACATACTCAAATTACCGTTTTTTTGAGTTTTTTGGGCAAGGTTTCCAGTTTTTTTTTACGTTATTTTAAAAACTTTCATATAATTGCATAACATTAGATGGACTTTCTACATTGATGATTACTTATTTATTTATTTCTTTAATATCTTTAATATAAGGGTAGAATTATATTTATTGCACTACTCAAATAGACATATTAAAATTTTTGTGTACAAATATTTCCGAATCTAATAGTTGAATTCTTACAAATATTTTAATTACCAATATTATATATTGCGTTTAACAAAATTAAATATTTACAGATGTACGTATAAAATTATAATTACAATAATATTTTCGCGATGCTTATTTTTTTCTGTAAAGGCCAATAAAATTGGACTTCCGCCATTTTTTTGTCACAATGCCGACCCGTTAACAACGCCACCACCAGCTCATTGCGGTATCCCGCCGTATCAGCTTGATCCCAAGGCAATTGGTAAGTATAACTTACATAGTTTGATACATAATGTTGTCATGAAGGTCAGTTCCAGTTCTCACTCAAAACTGATTTTGTGCTCCTTAATAAATACCGATGGACTTTAATAGTGTACTCATATTATGTATAAAATCGAAAGCTAAGAGAAACGCTTTAAAACTAGAACAGAAGCGTCGGATTTTTAATATTGCGGACTCAGAATCAAACTGATTCCCAACAAAAATTATTATTTATTGTGTAATTTTTTTAGTTAAATCCGGTTATCCAATAGTTCCTTAACCATAACAAAAAACGAAATTTCTGGATTTTTGAATGTGGAGTGAAGACATTTAGGAATTGTAATCTGGAACGAGTTTTATGATTTTGTACGTTTTCAAAGTTTTTAGTTTTTATTTGACAATTTATTCGATATATTTTATTAAAAAAAAAAATGTTATTTAAAATATATATTATTATATATAATCCTGATCAGCATGCTCAGCCAAGTCGACTTAGACATGTCTGTCTGTCCGTCAGTGTGAAGCAACAGATCTTAGAGACTATAAAAGCTAGAGCTACCAAACACACAACACTCCGTTGCAAGCAGATTAATTTTGTTTAAGAATTTGGAATACACTTTCACACATCATGAAAAAATCTATAGCTTAACTGTATGCGTAACTTGCGATATAATTTTTGCTATCGGAGAATAAACCCGGTGCGGACGTTTTCTACACATTTGAATAAGATAGTAATTAAGCGATTGTGTTTTCTTGTTATTTCTGATCATTTATTTTACATATTTAAAATTTAAACTAAATTAAAAACTTCAAAAATATGTTTAATCTGTGTTCAGTGCTATGCAACAGCAAATTTAGGTCGATGTGACTATTATGCATTGAGCAAACAATTAAAATAAATAATTCAACTATTACAAAACAATCAAAGAAATGTATTTAGATATTACATAATAGATTCGAAATTTGTTGGGTCGAACCATGTCCTAGCTTGTATAAAAAGCTTACGTGAGTACATCGTAGACTGAATTTTTTTTTGGCATGCTGTGCAATAGCTTTAGCCGTAGACCATTGCGGGCATTGTTACACTACAAAGTGATTCACTTTTGGAATACAAATCAGGAAGACACACACTTGCCGCGTATAAGAACTTCAACTCCGCAAAGTTAACGCAATTTGGGCTTTCAGTTTTAGAGCTTTCTCAATGAAACTGTGCAGATAGTCTTCTTTCGATCGAGATAGGCAGACGTTCAATTTTACGGCTCTATATATTAGTATTCTTGCTCACCACACTCTCAGTATTCGTCGATGAAATGTAATCAATATTTAAAAAAGAAATGCGACAATTTTTTCCATTAAATGTTTTTTCACATAGATTTGTCATTAAACAGCTCTTAAAATAGCTTCGTCTAAAAACGTTTTGAAGTCACTTTTTAGAGTATGACTAAATGCAGTTCACTATTCGGGAGGAAAGAATTATTTTGCAGTGCGTCGATTTAAAAAAAAAAGAATATCGTGACTGGTGAAGTGGAAGGACACTGACATTAAGGAATGTCGGTCAAATTAATATTGGTGTGAAAAAAATGTTTTTAAAAAAATGAACATTATTAAAATAAAAATAGCATGCACTTTTATTTAAAATTTTTCCTTTAAACAGTAAACAAATAATTGGACAATTCAGAAAATTATTATTTAAATCCCAAGCAAAAAAAACTATACAAATATGCTTTTTAGATTTTAGAAGCATATAAATGAGTGTATTATTATGATTATTTATATTTTATTTGGTTTTATGGTTAACCGCAGCTATTGACTTTCTCACCCTAAAAATCAACCAAGAACAACACAATATTCAAACAAATTATGAAAATAATAATTGCTCATGGTAAGGATTTCGGGTTTAAATTATAATAAGGCAATGATCCATACATTCAGCCAAATTTCCCCCATTGTTTGCATTTCTGAGTAGATTTTGTGGTGGGTTAGAAAAATTGAAGCCGACTTTACCGATCGGAATGAGAACAACCAGCGGCATACAAAAAAAACTACAAAGGTCCAACGGATTACACGGATTTATAAACCTTTTCAATAAATAATAATGACCCAAGTAATTCATAATTGAATAACACAATATAAAACATGAGGATAGGGTGTAGGGCACGAGGATGGGCATTAGCTTCAAGTGGATATCGAAGGCTTACTAAGAGTTTGAACTTAACTGTGTTGTTGAGTATTATTGTTCACTCAAAATGGAATCTCTATAATACTGGCATAAGGAACGGGGTAGTTATTAACCATAATTATATGATTAAGGTATTTATTTAAAGCTAAAATCGGCGTTAATAGTATAAAAGAGTTGTGTGTATGGGCTATCGGTGGAGGCTGAGCTTTTATCTATCCGATACATACCGCTATAAAAATGAAACACAAAAAAATAATTTGTTTAACTTCAAATGTTTAAACTAAATTACTTATAATATGCGTTTATTTTTTGTGTTTTATATTACACATGTTAAATGCTAAAACTAATATGTATTAACAGTAAATAGGGAGGCGTGTTTTTTCTGTTCAAGGATGAAAAGATGAGACCGCCCTCTATGCTGTTTGCAAAGTGGTTAAAAGAACGTCGCGACGGATGTATGTACGTAACCAGAAATCAACCCCTGGGAGTCCAAAGTAATACGCAAGTCTTCCGTACAAAATAATAATACTTTTCAATCGGATGTATTTCATCGTATTTCGATATTGTTGTTGCCTCTATACATTACAATAGATTTAAAGGAATGATATGATGAGGCACTCAATATTAAAATAATTGTGATTTTATCAGTTTCTTATATACAAAGCGTTGTTCAAAGGGTATTGTTGTTAGATCTATAAAAGATATAGATTTTATAGTGACGATTCCCAAAGATAATATTCGGATTTATGTGGACAAATGTATATTGTAAATGCTACTAGTATTGTGCTATTATACACGTATGAATATTGTAAAAAACGGAAGCATCTCCGAACCTATAAAATATATATATTCTTGATGAGCACCACCAGGCAAGTCGATCTAGCCAAAATTTTGGTGACAACTTTTATATATGTTGCGGTTCCGCCCTCAAAAGCCATAAAAAGTGTATAATCGTGATCAGACGTATCAAACGAAACCTGTGTTTACATGCTGTGATTTTAGTAAAATCGGATGATAAACATGTGAAACTTGAACTTCTGCAACATCTGCTGGCAGCACTAATATGGGATGCTCAACATGGGTTCATATGTAGTAGATCAAGATATGTCCGTTTTTAAGACTCTACACAAGGTATGTAGTATCTTCGTTTTCAAACAACCTGGTACCGGACGTTTGATGAAAAACCAATTATAAGCATATTCGACTTTTTTACGATCACCAAAACACTTTTTTTATTTAATTAAAAGTTGACATATTAATGAAAAAGGTTTTGATTACTGCTGATATTTTTTCTCACTGAATTGTGAACATTTGTCGTTCGATGAAAATGTCATGAGTTTCTAGATTATCTGGGAAAAGCCCGGCGTATTATACTGAAAGGGATGGAAATATGGCCTGTACTTTCTCATAATTATCATCGACCGTTAAGTAGTCGTATAAATATTGGATTATTTTCAGATCCATCGCCGCTCGCTCGCCTTCAAAGCAGAATTTTAATTTTAATTGAAAATTTGTTGTCCTTTCTATTTTATGTACCCTGTCGGTTGTCTGTCCTTAAAATGTTTTCTATTGTGTTGTCGTTTTCAAGTTCAATTGTTATACGAATTTGGAAACTAAGAAGGGAGTAAACCCTCCTGGGGCTACCCGCGGGCTGTGTAATAATGTGTTCTATAGAACATCCATCCCATGAATTAAGCTAGCGACAAAAAGATGTCATTATTATGTGGTTGAGTGCAACATGTTTTTAATGCATTCTCCTTTTTTCTGTCCTTAATAGATTCGCATGGAGAGCAGGGTCATGCCCTATTAGCAATATTATATATCTTCTTCCCCTATTATACTTGTATTCTTGTTTGTCCTCTACCGTCACGCAACCCTTAAGTGCAATTTTTTGTGAATTACTATCAATTTCAAATAAGGGAAGCGGCAGTCTGGGGAAGCGTGCCTAATTGTCAAAAATGCTGTGTAAATGTATATTTAGTATTTTCTTAGTTTTATTTATTTATTTACGTCTAAAATTCTAAAATTAATGTGTTCAAAATCCAAATAAATAAAATATTGATCAATAGGGCAAAACTATTAACGAATAAGATTTATTATAAGTATAATGTTTATATTAAAGCTAGTATAAGAGTCACAGCGGGCCAGATCGGACGACTATATCATATAGCTGCCATTTTTCAACATATTTTCATCTACTTTAAGATATGACTACTTCTTATTAATTCCGTTTATTTTTATTTCGGTTTAAATTTTATGAAAATAGGACGACTATATGTTATAGCCCATATATACGGATATATTATTTATTTATTTAAATATTCTATACACATCCATTAAGGTTTCTCCGATGGATTTCCAATTTAATAGAACTTATCCAAGTTCAACCTGCAAGGGTATGCAAACTTCGGTTATCCGAAGCTAGCTTTCCGACTTCTTTAGTTTTTTTAATCTTCTAGGTATAACAATGCCAGTTTGCAAGTTCCACATTACATACATTACATATCCAAATCATAGAAATTTCTCGTTATTATTCTCAGGCTTAACTCGACCAGCTTTATATCCATTTGCGGCTGGACAGTATCCTTATCCAATGCTGAGTTCGGACATGTCTCAAGTAACATCTTGGTAGGTACCTTCTATACTTAATTAAAACTTAATATGCCCTTCAACAGTTTTATTTATTAAAATATAATATATGTATATTTACAGGCACACACCGTCAGTCTACTCAGCATCTAGTTTTAGAACTCCATATCCCTCGTCATTACCAATAAATTCGACGCTACCAAGGTAAATGGAAATACGGATATTAAGAATTATCCACATTTTTTCAAGATATAATTTGTTGTTTTTTGGAGCTTGCAAGGTTGATTCAAAAATTGCATGCCTATTGCCTTCCATTGCTCGCTCTATTTAGACTGATTATTTCTCGAAAATATATTTTGCACATGTTATATATAAGTATAACAGTTAAAGACAAAGTTAAGTTTTATCAGTTTTATTTTTTTTCTTAGCGGCATGTTGTTTTGCAGTTCTTATACTTGGAATACATAGGGTACAAGGGTATATAGCTTTTTGACAACCGAGTTATGTATATAACAGGCAGAAGAAAGAATCTTCATCGTCAACTTTTTCTTTTTCTTTCGCCAGAGACAATGTAAATGTGCCTATAAATTCTCTTACAATGATATGGCTACCGGTTATCTGACAGTCAAACACACTCGACTGAAGCATTTTTTTTTTCTTATTTTATTTATATTTATTTTCTTTATTTTTAAAACCCTGAAAGATCGAACTATTTTAAGATTTTGTTCGTATATCTCAAACTTTTAATAAATTTATCAACGCATGTGTAAATATATGCCAGATATAGAATATAAGATACTTTTAATGAAGCCTAAAGTATATAAGCATCTGAACAAAGTTGCACTTCTGAAGTAAAAAAAAACATTTTATTTATGTCTAATTAAGAAAACTTTCTGTGCAAATGTTGTACCTTAAAGTCAATTCTATGACATTTAAGAGAACCTTTGTCTTTTCATATTATATATTTTTCTTTTTGTTTTAAGTGTTTATCCTATTCTTCTTTATCGTTTGCAGCGACTTTCCTTTTAGGTTTTCACCTAGTTTATTGCCGTCAGTACATGCAACTTCACATCATGTTCTTAATTCACATTCAGCTATTGTGGGGAGCACCTCGAAACAAGATTGTGGAACTCATCAGGATGCAACAACGAATAATAGATACGCAAGGTAAGTGTTATTAATGTTGTATAGCATTTCTAGAAATAAGTTTTTATTTAAAATTTTTAATTTTAAAAGTAATACAGTTGGGAAAGAATGCTCATTAATAATATGTAACATTTTCATATATAACAAATATTTTGTATATACTATATATTTGAAAAACTGAAAAATTCATCAGCTTCACCAGCCGATTAGATATACCGAAGTAGATATACCCTGTGTCCGATTCTATGCAAGCAAGATTCTCTTCATTAAGGCTATCGGATCCATTGCGGTGAAGCGTGTGTAGCCGAAGTTTTTATGCCTTGCAGAATATTCCAATTTTGTCCGATCTAGCGAACAATGCCAGCTATATAATTTAGGAATTATATATATATTAGAAAATGAAATTTTTGAAGGAAGCATAGGTCAAGTTTTCTCTGGATACCATTAAAATAAGGGAAATATGCCATTTTGGCCAGATCGTTCCTAGGGCAGCTATAAGATATAGTGGAATCTTATAGCTGTCATGGAAACGGGCTGTCCAAATTACCCGATTGTAGTCCGATTTGTATGAAATAATATAGTAGCCCAAATCCGGGCGTTCCGACGTGCATATTGCTTGCAAAAAGACTATGCTAAAATTGAGGGACTAGCTTGAGTAGAAATCAAAGGACAGATAGATAGACAGCAGAGTACCCGAAAGGACGAAGAGAATGAGTAACTGCGATATCAATGTAATTTAGAAAAAGTGAAGAGTTAATGTAGAAAGAATAGTCCGCCCCATAATCTGTGATGTTTACAGATTGTACATTAATGGAGCAATATTCAAAAATAGAGCGAACCATAGTTTATTTGGTTATATAAGTTAACAAATAATTGGCTGTTAACATTAAAACTTAATATTAATCTTAGTAAAAAAGAGAATTTTTTAACGATATGCTCCGTCTCACATCGGGTGGGTCAAGGAAAAGATTTACAGCTGGGAGGATAAATGCAACTTAATATTAGAAACATTAAAAGACAATGATTTTTCACTACATAGGACATCATATAATTCGTTATAAAGCGAACACATGCTGCGAAAGGGGTCATGGGAATCAAAGTTAGATCTGCATATTTCCAGGAAAAGAGGTCAAAACTGTCTGGAACTTCTCTGAGGAACTGCGAACTTGATATTTCCAAGCAGTGAAGCAGAGTCGACTAGGCCATTTATTAATTTATACATAAATTTGACACAATTACATTTTCGTTAACATAACATAAAGTTGTTAAAACACCATAAGTGTAATTCATTAAGGTCAGATTGTAGGAAAAGGGTTGAGGTTGGGTCAGAGTAAGATTGGCAAATTTCGTCAGTGTACATTAAAGTAAAGGCAAAGGCATATATAATAGAGTAAAAGTAAGATTAAAAGATTAAGAGTAAAAGATTTTCTATTAGTTTTCTGCATTTAAAAGATTTTGAACATTTAAATTTAAGGAGTAAAAACATATACATAGAAGGGTGAATGGCTTGAAATCTACATCCGCCATCTTTAATTTTCCAATGAAGGAGATTTCCTTCAATGCACACATATTCACACACAATCACATATATGTGTGTAGAATACAAATGGACATGACTTCCGATGAATATATGGAAGGAAGAACTCCCTCATTGGTCCTCTCATTAAAATGTAGCGCCTGCGCAATATCAGAATCAACCCCTAAAAACATTTGAATCTCGAAACTTCGAAATATTCTACTCGAATTTTTCATACAGTTTTCCGCTATTATGTTCTTTAAACTCTATTAATACATTTCTAAAAAAGAAACACATTGTTTTAAGGCACGATTCAAGATAAAACATGGTTTTTTTGATTTAATAGGTTTAATCTTCTATTATAATCTGGATGTTGACTTAAAAATAACGGCGCGCCTTTTAAAATCCATATAATAAAAGTATTATTTTATTAAAAAAAACAACGCGAGCTCTATTCGATTTTAAACCCGCTTAGTTATATTTATTAGTATGATTATAAAATATATTAATATTATGCTATAAACACAATATACGAACTTCTCTATAAGCCACTCGAACCAATACAAGAAGTGTATTTTAAATGTTGGCCACGCCCTCGTCTCTCCTTTCTACGTAAACTCATTACCAAAGCCATAGATTTAAATTCAAAATTTGATTTTAAATCAAATAAAAAAAAAAAATAAATTAAATAATACAAAACACAACAATTTACAATTTTTACACAAGAAAGAAAAATTACGTAAACGTAATAAAAATCAAATCAACATTTAGAAATATATCTCTATTTTTTTTTTAATCGGATTAAAGCGAGAAATTAATAAACCCTCTTTAATAGTTTTTTCCACATCTCAATGAAAAATAGGCAAAATGTTTTGCCCTAAAATAATGACAAAGTTGTGCATAGTCAACGTTTCGTATTGCAAAATAAATTTTGCGCAAAAATAGTAAGAAACTAGTAGTAAAACCTTTTCTTTATACCTACCCTTGCGGGGGTTTATTATTTAAGTCATAAGATTGCATCGCAGTTAAGGAGACATTTTTGACCCTGTAAGGTATATTTATTCTTGATCATCTTTTGTGGCATACTTTTGTGCACATTTATATTTTATTTTAAACACGCTGTTTTGTGTAATCGTATTAAAAAATATATTTTAATATTAAACTTATACTTATACAATATTACATTATTACTGGAGATGTGTATGTACATACATATGTATATATTCGCATACAAGTTGACTGATCGTTCCTTGGGATGCTATTTGATATAGTAAAGCAATTTTGGGAAAATTTAAAAATATTTCAAAATCGTAAATAATATCTATATCTCAGGTTAAATTCAAATATGTTAAAAAATAGAAATATAAATTGGTCTATCAATAAATTATCATATTATTTGGATATTAATTTGTTAATGTTTCATTATTGTTGAACTATCTGAATTAAACAAGGCAGTTACTCGATATATTGCAGCTTTATTATATAGCTGTTAAAACAATGATCGGGAAAATAAAATAAATAAAATTAATAAATGTCTTGGTTTATTTCAACATATTAGTATATAATTTAATTAATTAATTAAATTGTGGTGTATTGTATAATTTAATTGTATTAATTCAAAATATTGTTTTAAATTTTATAAATATCGGACCACTATATCATAAAGATGACATAGGAACAATAGGTAAATGTAAAAATAATAATGTGAAATGTATAGGTAAATATTGACAAAAAAATTGACATTAGTTAGTTTTTTTTTTTTTTTAACATATGTCTTAACTCTGGGATATAATTAATTTTACGATTTTAAATTTAAGGTTTAAGATTGTATCCAAAGAGGAATGTTATATCATATAACTGCCATAGGATTTATCGGTCAATTTATATGTTAGGTAGTATTCATTTATATACATATAAAAAAGGTTGACACAAACTTTGGGTGACCGGATTACTGTTTCTAGGAAATGCCAATGTAACCAACCCTTTAGGGCATTTTTTTTTTACTTTGCTCATCGATGTTTAAGCGGTAAATTTCTGCTAATGTTTACCAGTACTTTTCTAGTATTTTTTGTTTTCTCATATCTTCGTGACCTGTTAGCGGGCTGAGCCAAGCGAAAAGAAAGATAGTTAAGACAAGTTTGTAATCGATTTTGTTCGTTGAAAAATATCAACAAGTACATTTGTAGATGTTTATATAGTAATAACTACTTAAATTAAATCTATTTATGTTAACAAATGTAGTATGGATTTTGTTATTATAAAATATAAGGGTTTCTAAAACACTGAATTTGACAAAAATACTAAATTTTTTACTTTAGTGATTTATTAGGTTATTTGTTAAATATTTTTACTGGCTATTGTGAGCGAATGTTTGAAAAGAGAAACGTCCTGCGCAATAGCTCTTGCGCATGTATTTGATTCGCTTCTCTCTTCCCTCACTCACTCGGGGAGAGACTGTTTTCGACATCGTTAAGTTTTATCTTTTAATTCCCGAAAAGAGAGATATTGTTTGTGCCAGTACATACAATTTTAAGAAAATCGAAATCAGCGGAGATACTGAACTGTATTTGGAAATAATATTTAAATTAAGCTGAGCTTGCAATAATACAAATTTTAAGTGTTTAACTAAACACGATTATAAGATCTAACAAACGGGGGATAAATAATCAAATTACTGTTACAAAGGCTTTTGTGTGTTTTTAGTTCAGACAGAAAATAAAATTACATTAAAACTAATTGTGGATATTATACAAATTAGAAAGTGGGTGTATTGCAAATGTGTGCAAATTATTATTTCACTATTTGAGACAGAAAAGCTTTTAAACATTCTTTATAGCACATTTTAGATAGCAAATTCAAAATAAAATCAATTTGAATTTATAAACATAAAAAATAATCCTATGCAGTCATATTAAAAATATCAAGTTTTTTAAAAGTTTTAATACAGAAAATGGTTAACGCAGCTAAAAATTTAACTAAAAATAAAATTAATTATTTTTTTATAAACATCACAAATTTTAAAAATTGCAATAAAATAAACAACAAGAAAGGATTTAACATGTACAAAATGAATAACTTACCCCAAAAGAAAAGTGGCATGAATTGAAGTTAATGAATGAAGTGCATTTTTGCAACAGGCGGGCAATAAACAGAGTGGCATTTAACACTTTCAGAGTTTAATAGTATTGACCTTTGCATGGTACTATTGTTGGCACCAACAAAATAAGCATTTTCAAGTATGACCAGCATCACTAGACGAATCGATCTAGTCATGTCATTCCGTCC
>VNJM01002265.1:0-21382 GCA_008042475.1 Drosophila kanapiae | reverse complement strand
TTTCCGGAGCCGAGCCCGTGGAGCCCCAAGCTAATGCCGATGCCGATCTGATCCCCGACATCTCCGTGGCTTCTGATGCCGATGTTACCCCCAAGAAGCTCATCGCTGGTCTGAAGGCTCTGCCTCAGCTGTTCAAGGTTTCCGGAGCTGAGCCTGTGGAGCCCCAAGTTCATGCCGATGCCGATCTGATCCCCGACATCTCCGTGGCCTCCGATGCGGATGATACCCCCAAGAAGGTCATTGCTGGTCTGAAGGCTCTGCCTCAGCTGTTCAAGGTTTCCGGAGCCGAGCCCGTGGAGCCCCAAGCTAATGCCGATGCCGATCTGATCCCCGACATCTCCGTGGCTTCTGATGCCGATGTTACCCCCAAGAAGCTCATCGCTGGTCTGAAGGCTCTGCCTCAGCTGTTCAAGGTTTCCGGAGCTGAGCCTGTGGAGCCCCAAGTTCATGCCGATGCCGATCTGATCCCCGACATTTCCGTGGCCTCCGATGCGGATGATACTCCCAAGAAGCCCATTGCTGGTCTGAAGGCTCTGCCTCAGCTGTTCAAGGTTTCCGGAGCCGAGCCCGTGGAGCCCCAAGCTAATGCCGATGCCGATCTGATCCCCGACATCTCCGTGGCTTCTGATGCCGATGTTACCCCCAAGAAGCTCATCGCTGGTCTGAAGGCTCTGCCTCAGCTGTTCAAGGTTTCCGGAGCTGAGCCTGTGGAGCCCCAAGTTCATGCCGATGCCGATCTGATCCCCGACATTTCCGTGGCCTCCGATGCGGATGATACTCCCAAGAAGCCCATTGCTGGTCTGAAGGCTCTGCCTCAGCTGTTCAAGGTTTCCGGAGCCGAGCCCGTGGAGCCCCAAGCTAATGCCGATGCCGATCTGATCCCCGACATCTCCGTGGCTTCTGATGCCGATGTTACCCCCAAGAAGCTCATCGCTGGTCTGAAGGCTCTGCCTCAGCTGTTCAAGGTTTCCGGAGCTGAGCCTGTGGAGCCCCAAGTTCATGCCGATGCCGATCTGATCCCCGACATCTCCGTGGCCTCCGATGCGGATGATACCCCCAAGAAGGTCATTGCTGGTCTGAAGGCTCTGCCTCAGCTGTTCAAGGTTTCCGGAGCCGAGCCCGTGGAGCCCCAAGCTAATGCCGATGCCGATCTGATCCCCGACATCTCTGTGGCCAGCGATGCCGATTTCGATCGCAAGATGACCCTGGCGGCCCTTTTGGCCAAGCACCACTAAACTAATTCCGGAAAATATCACCAGAAACTGATTAAATCGGAAATGGTTGTGTGTTTTTGTATTCTTACGTTTTTATATGAATGTTATTAATCAATCTATTGTAGAGAACGAATAGCGGCTGGTTTTATTTTGGTTTTTCAGCATTATCAGCGATCCCTTGAAGTGGTCTGATTGGTTTGATTTAATAGAAATTTCCTATCGCATGAGTGGTTGTCTTTCTTGGTTTAATAATAACCGCTACTGGGCGAACGTCAGTACGAATTGTTTTTTTTTTTCAATAAAAAATGGATGGAATTTTGATTTGAGCAGATGAGTCTGCTAGCAATTAGTAAAACGTTATTAGCTTGAGTTAACTAACCTAGATTTCTATTATATATCTCTACATAAAAATTAAATATTCAGTATATAATATTATGTAATTTTATTTATTAATTTCTATTTATTTATTTACGTACATATAAAGTCGATTCATCGCATTAGTGTTTTGTTGTTAGTGTGACCAGCTCAAATTTCATTGATTTAGACATGATCGATATTTATATCGATTACAAAGATCAGTTTCTTGTTAAATTGTTAAACAAAACAATTGTTTTTATTATATTATTATTCAACTATTACCTAATTTATTATCTGATAAATATCAAATTTATAAATATTGCCGCCTGTTTATGGATCACATTTTTAATCGCAAGTTTCTTATTAATCAATTATTAATTCAATTAAATGGAAGGATTTATCTTGTGTTACGTTACTCTTTCATCCGGCCGGTCTCTTCCGTTGCCATCCTGCAGTAAGTAATTTATATATGTAACTGGTTGAACTTGGCCTCTGCCATCTTCCCAAGCTAAAGATAGAAAAAAAGGCCGGTCCTAATCCAAGTCCCGGCTTTGCATGTTGGCCAAGGAAAAAAAAGAAACTGATTAGTTTTGGCCCTGGACTAACCTCGCAACTAGCAAAATAGCAAATAAAATTAGTTTTCCGCTGCGACTGATGGCTGCGGGAGGTGGGGTTCTGGGGCATTGTATCGCTGGCTATTTATAAAAAGGAATTAACGGCACAAACCGGACCCACACACAAAAGTGGCCCGAATGTGATCCCGATGTGGCACATGGCCATAAACAACACGGGGGCGGGGGTGCAGAGGTCGTGCGGCGAGTGGTGGTTGTCAGCGATGCGAAGTTGGTCTCTTGCCGGTGGAAACTCCATAATTTGTGATACATATTTCTCACAAACAAGTGTTTTAAGGTAAAAATAGAACCCTCAGAGCTTAAGTAAATTAATGTGATATTTTTTAGCTGATTTTCTTGATATTTAATGTAGTAAATTTTATTGTTTCATTTTATAAGCTCTGAATTAATGATATACTATATTTTTATAGACCTACGATAGTTTTTAGCTAAATAATTAACTTAATCATTAGTTTAAATTGTATTGTATGTTCTACAATTTCTTTATAAATTTGCTTTAAAAAAAAAAGTTAATTTTTGGCATCTCAACTGTGTGCGAGTGGAGTTTTTGGGGCAATGTTGCCGCTGCCGTTGTGATTTTCACACAAAAGCGCTAAAGCGGCTACTAAATTACGTGCTCATGTGTTCTAGTTCGAGGCAACTCCCGCCTCCAACGGGGGCGACTCTGCATCGAGAGCAAATCGCATTTGGAGCCGCTAATGAACCGCAGTGGTCCCGGCCAGGAGTCGTCCATCGGCGGTGCTGCTGGCTCTGGTACTTTCACATATACATACATATATATAGTGCATTTGGGGTTCTGTTGCTGGTTTTTGTTTTCTGTTTTTTTTTTTTTTGCGCGGCCTCGCTTTTACCTTTTGCCGCATATTCAAACTTAACGAGAAAGAGCTGTGGCTGACAATGGCAGTGACTATAAAATACCCCACATCAAAGCAACATTTGCTTGAAACAAACCTGCTATGATTTACTTTAATTTAATACAATTTAAAATAAAAAAATGCAGGTTAAAGAGCAAGAAACAAGCTGTGATTGTTTCATTCATGAATATATAGTGTTGCATATGAGAAATATAACCTGAAAAATGGTATACCTAAATAATATATTTATAAATTCAGAATAAAGTCAAACAAGCTACCGTACACTATAACTATATACCCCTTTTGGTACCTCCTATAAAAATACCGTTTAAAAGTGTAACAATGCTGTTAACTATTGTGGGCAGGCTGTCGGATTGAATTGGTCGGCGGAGGAGGTGGAAATCAGGGGGATCCTGCAACAATTGCCGCTTGATTAAGGTGAGTTACGTGTGCATCTACGAGAGTTGAAAGGACGCTGCCGAAAATTTTCAATCAACTTTCAAGCCTTTTCGGACAGGAATAGCTTCAGGCTATCGCCATTTAATTGAACGATAAGGTCAACGTTAACTCTCACGATGAACAACATAAACTCACTTAGCCAGGACTTTATCTGAGCGGGAAATTTGGTAGAAACTGGTCCTAAATTATACATCTTACTGTGGGGATTATCAAGCTCCGTTCTTGGATCAACATACATATTTGGTCGCAAGAAGACTCTGCCGTTTTTTAGTATAACTTCGTCTCATTTACCCCAGGGAAAGGGCAAAGTTTCAGCCATTGCGTTGCGGCTTTGCAGCTGTCGCAGCTGATGGGCTTCCGCCCCCCTCGAGAAACACCGTCCCTGTCCTAGCCTTTGGTTGCACTTATTACAAAACTTTTAACTTCAACCCGCTTTGCATTTTCATTTATTTCGCCGCCTTTCATTCACTTTCGGCTTTGTTGTTGCTGCCGCTTGAGCATATCACTTCACTCCCGAACAAATTTCATTTCGCTTCCTTCCGTTTCTTTTGTCCTGACACTACAAATAAAAGTTTATGATACTCTATTTTAAGAAATATTAATATTTTGACATAAGAAAAAGGTTAAGTGAGCTTCTGTTTAAATTTTAAATAGAAGAAATACGATTTCAATAAGTATCTCCTTTCTTAAGCATTTTTTTGCATTTTTTTTTGCATTCTAGAGTTGCAAATGTATAAAATTTTAAGCCATTTATGGTTCTATTTACTTAGTTTCAATTTATTTGGCTAAAGCCACATGAAGAGTATTAAATCTCTTAAAATATATGTTTATCCTTTGTAAAAGAATCTCCTCGTTAAGTTATTATTATAATTTATAAATTTATTATTTCTTCAAGTGCATCTGCACTTTCTTTCCGCTGCAAACTTTTGGCTGGCTTTTGCCTTTTGATTTCAATACTGCATTTTGCATTTGAACTTTGTTCTTCGTCTTTGGGGCAAAACTTTTGCTTTCAGCCGGACATGAGCTTAAATATATATTTCTCCTATATACTTGAAGGAGACCAAAATCAATATATTATCGAAATTGAGTTCAAACTTTGAGTTTGGATAAAAATAAATGAAACTTGCGATTTATTTTAATCAGTTTTTCCACGATTTCCTGTGGCCCTGCCAGAAGGGAAAACTTTTTTAATATTACAAAAAATGTTAAAGTGAAGCGAGTCTACTTTTATGTTTGAAGAAGAAAAACCTCCCCGGGGGAGCTACATAAAAAAGGGGTCAGTTCGTTGGCTAACCTTTTGCTAATGACTTCCTTGTCGTCGCTGTGGCCTCCCCAATAAGATAAGCCCAAAGTGCAATAGCAATAGCCAACGCAACGGGCCAACTGGCAACGTAAGCCACCAAAGAACTAACAACTAGCAACCAGAAACTTGCAACTTGCAGCTTGCAACAACAGCAAACACTTCAAGAATGTTTAGCGAACACGCGATGACAACACAACTTCAAACACAAAAACTAAAAAAAAAGAGAGATGGAAAATAGGCATTGGGACGTTGAAGTATTAATACCCTAGTATTTATAACGTGAAGTATTTCTATACCTTTGCTAACAATAGAAGATAGTTTTATTTTGAAATCATTACTGAAGTCTCTTCTAAAATCTTATTTAAGAATCTTCTGAATCTTCTCTTTTTAAATTAAGAAAAAACCATTTAGATAATTTGGAATTTTCAACAAACCTTCCTTAACTATTAAAAGTCTCGAATACCTCTTAATAATTCTATAATACTCCCGGGAAGAGTATAAAAAGGAGGAGCAGCCCCAACATTTGAAAATTTTTAGGCGCAAGCGAGATGGCAACAAACCCGACTGTGCGCTTCAGCCTGTGACCAACAGATGGCGACAGCTAAGTTATTCGCAGGTTGGCGTGGAAAAGAAATTAAAATTCACTTGGAAATGAAAAGCAAGAGATATCTAATTCGCCGCAGGTGACGGCGAAAATGGAAAACTCTCTTTTCGAAAGTGACAGATAAAAGTGTCAGTCGTGGAATTGAGAAGTTTGTGACAGTTTTTTTAAGCGATAATCATGGAAGAAGCGGTAATCTTGGAAAAAGAGAATTCTTTAAGAATTTCATTCTATAATAATCCAGCTACATAAATTCTTTAATATCTTTTTATAAAATAAAACTCACTTTAAAAAGAATAACTTAATACTGATGTAGTACAATGTATTGCAATAAATGATTCCTTAACTAAACAACGAAATAGAATACATTTTAACAGCCTTAAATATATATGGTAATACTTTTATTTCCAATTTTTTGAATCAAACTTTTACTTTAGCAACAAAAAGATAACAAAACGGACTTAAACCTTTACAAATTGACTTAAATTGGAGACCGACACAATCCTTTTCATGCTCTCGCTAAAGTTATATGTATTTCCCACACATTGACAGCATTTTTCGCTCAACCCCCAATTTAGTGATTATAGTTAACTACTTTCTCCCCCTTTAAGCATCGCATGAGTAAAAGCAGCAGCAACATCTACGAATAGAGTAGGTAACTATTGCCATAAGCACTGTAATTTTGCTTGCAACATTGTACTGCCACCGTATCGCTGTCTTAACCTTTCCAACCCGATTCGACATCTGTCGGGGCCCCCAATTAATTTGAATAATAGTCAAAGTTATAATTTGCAGCATAACTTATTTCTATTCATTGAATAAATCAAG
Source organism: Drosophila kanapiae (assembly GCA_008042475.1). NCBI lineage: Eukaryota > Metazoa > Arthropoda > Insecta > Diptera > Drosophilidae > Drosophila > Drosophila kanapiae. The sequence goes on along the minus strand of VNJM01002265.1, from coordinate 15,134 downwards.
TCAGATGTGAGAAATAAATACAAATCACGCGGAAAATGACACTAGTGGCGGGAGCTCAACAGGTTTCCCACCGTACAGCATAACTCATTTTCCCATAGCCATTATATGCAGCTTATTTTCGTTGGATTTTTATTGCCTTGCCAATTTTGTGCTCGTGACCTGCGGACGATTCATCTTCCAGTGGGTGCATTTCGTTTTTACTTTTTCGGTAAAAATAAATTTAATTAGCTGGCGATTTCATAAAGTTGCGGGTTGGCAGAGCGGCAGGCGAGGCAGGCTGTCGGTTGCGCTGCAGTTGCAACTTTGACATTTTGCCGCATTAGCAAACGATTGCCGCAGTACGTGATGTCGAGGAAGCCGCTTATCCCCTCCCCGAAAATGGTTACATCCCGCAAAATCCACGCTGTCGTCTTTTTGGCCTTGGTATTTTTTTATTTCGTTGCTTTTTCGGTTGGCATTTTCGCTTTCTGGGGTTTTTTCAGTATTTTTTCGGTTGGCCCCTGCTGGTAATAAATATTTTATTAGACGCGGTGTGAAAGGTGTGCAACATTTACACCACCGCCAGGTGAGTTTAGGGGCTGCATGAGTGGCCCCTTTTTCCCCGGCTGAGTCTTTTGCAGGGATTTGCATTTTTGGCCATAAAAAATCGAGTTGGCAGCTCTTTCGGGCATCCTGTTTACGGCGGAGAAGTGCCATGGATTTTAAGGCCCCAAATTTGTTTTCCCCTTTTATTTATATTTATTGTCGCGTAATTTTTTTATGTCCCCTCTGCCTGTCATTGTTGAAAGATTTACAAGGAATGAGGAGCGAGGGAAAGGATATGTAGAATGCAGACTTTGCTTCTTACGATACTTCAAATATAAAACTCAAGGAAGTCCCATTAAGGTTATTACAAATATCCGCAAAACATTTAATAACAAATATTGTTCTTTATAGTTCTTTCACATATCAGTTATATTGTCACAAATGGCGGGATAAATAAATTACTTTTCTATCCTTTTTTATGAGTTCCACATTCGGAAAGAGCTCAATAACTCTGTCGAGGAACTCTTAATTGAGGCAACTCGCAGGAGGCTCCGATTTCGACTCGCTAGCCGTAACAATTTTCCCCCCAGTTGACTTCGTCCTGGCTGAGCTGCGTGTTTGCAGCTTGTAAGTTTCGCACTTAATGACACATACTTTTGCCGAAGACTGTTGCTGCAGCTGTTTAACCCAGTTATTTATGACACTTGGTCACACTTTGCCAGCCCCTCACACTCAGAATCCAACACATGCACCCGCATATTTATGTACACATATCCCTTGGCACTCCCGCACATCCTTTGTTTTTGCAAATTCCTTTTGGCAAAATGAAAATTCCTCTCTTATAAATAGTTTACAGGACATCGGAGTAAAGGAGTTGTTGGCCCGTCTGGATGAAAATATTTGCGCACTTGCATTTTATTAAGGCAGCACTGGGAAAATCGGAAACACTTCGAATTCTAAATACTTATTTATTCAAAATTAATTTGTATATTCAAATATTGTTGTGAATTTATTGACTCTGTTTAAAATAGCAATGATATGTTATTTTAAGGGTTTATTATATTTTAAAATATTGTAGAGACAATTTAGGTTAATATTTCTTTATGTGTGTGACATCGCACCTCGTGATCTCACAACAGGAGGAAGGATGTGGAGTTAAAAAGAGGTGGCAACGGCACAAGGAATTTATTATCATTGTCGCCTGGTCAATGCACCTGGATACCAAGCGGGGGAGGAACGTAACTGAGGGATGCCCTGGGATGTCCTGCAACAAATGCTCAGGCATAATTAAAGCCATTTGTTTTATCCAGGATCGTTGCGGGTCAGGCGATTTATTGTATTTTCCAGTTAGTTTATGCCCGCCCTGAAAATCGCATGACATTCACACTCACTGGGAAAACTTTTATATATTATTAAGTTTTCAAAAAATTTAATTAGTAAATAAGTGCGGGAACGTATACTATATCCTTAGAGATAAACATAAATTAATTTAACTTAAATAATTTCAAATGTTTCATTTAGTTTTATTATTTTAAATATTATTTTTATTGTTATTTGTCTGCTTCTTTAAATTCTTATTCATAGATTTTAATAACATATATTACAATTATTTTCCAGTGTAATAAAGATGAGGATGCCGCGTCCTCATAAATTTTCAGTAGCCAAACGGGCAGGGAAATCAATTAACAAAATGCTCGAAGCTCATTAAGTCCACAAACTGAAACGAGTTATTGTATTATAAATATTCTCGTTCTAGCCATTAATTTCAATCGTGGATTGTTGTTAACCAACACGGCTGCCATTCGAAAATGTCCGCCTGCCTTGAAGTGGCAGGCCGATCAATTTTTGACAACAACAGCGCGTTTTAAAGCGATTTATGTGGCAACATTATGGTTACTCGGTGTATGTTAAAATCATGTTCAATTGTAATTTATGCGCGCGAAATGTATTAATAAATTAAGGGCAAAGGGCAAGATGCCAAAGATTACACAGAAGAGTGTTCTGAAATAGGTGAAAGGGGAGAATTTTGGTGGCAGGTAAAAAATGTTACTTAAAAGCTGTAATTCATTATAATAATCACTTGGAAAGTTACAAATATTCCTAAAAATATTATTTATTTAGAGATATCAATGCTTCCTATAAACCACCCTACTTTCGGCATATATCAGACGAAGCTATGGATTTTTTCAATTTAAAGATATTCGATTAAGGAAACAGCAATATCAGTACTCGATTCAAAATGCAAATATAAAATAAATACGGATGGAAAAGCAACCTCAGCTCTCGGGCCTATTGGCCCGTTCACATTAATTTGATTTAAGCTTCGCTGCTTTTTTGACATTTTTATTGTTATGGTTTTTCTGGTGCGCTTTTTTTCTCGCTTTTCTGTCTTGCTGTGCGCTATCGGGGAGTTGCCATCGCGTATTGTTGTAACGGTGGCCCTGCATTGTTTTTCCAACATTTTCCAACACATTTTATCGTTTGTTTGTTTTTTTTTTTTGTGTTCTCCGCACTTTTGTTTTTATTTATATCTGGGCCATTGTTAAATGGCATTTTCATGCTTAACTGGCGTCAAATATGGAGTTCCCATAGCCAGAAAACCAAAGAAGGATGGCGGTTCTGGTCCAAAGTTTCTGCCACGTGCCGAATTCGGAAGGATGTCGCCCTCCGTCAGCTGGAACAGGTGAGTATTTAAATTTTGGTCGCTTTTCTGTAATAAATAAATAATATGTTATTCTGCTTGGCAAAAACTGATTTCCCGAAACATTGCAGATAAATTCATTGAACAAAAACGAATGCTGCTGTGTATTATTTTTTGTTAGCCACAGTACCGGCCATAAATTCAATATGAAATATTCAAAATATGATTTTGCATATGAGAGAGCACAATTTGTTGGTTTTATTTTTTTTTTTTTGCGGCCTCTGCAAGTTTGTAAATATTTTTGTGCAATTTGCAACACATTTGTTTTGCAATTTGTTTATGTTTTGTTGGGGGCAAAGGGAAAGGCGTTCTGCTGGCAACAGTGAGTCACAATTGTTTGTATACTTTTAAGGCTGAAGCTAGTAGAGTAAAATTAAAATAAATATTTACTTAACTTGGTAGCTTTCATTTGATTCATTTGGCAAAAATACAGAAATTGTTGAGTTTATTTATGGTAATCAAATTTCAGAAAATAACAAGCTGGAGTTAGTTTAATTCTATGCATTTATTGGGTAAACTTCTGTAGATATTTATATGTTATATTAATGTTTCTTATATTGATCTTGTTTCAAAATATTTATTCAGAATATAATTTAATATTTTTCTTTATGAGTGCTAAACTTCTAGCTCGCCCTACCAAAGATATTCATATGGCTTTGCCTGGGAAAACCCTAAAATTAAATCCAAATATATTGTAAGCAAACTGTGTCTCCTTTACGGTTGTCAGAGTCTTGGCACTCACGGTGCCACAGTCCCTGGGCTAATGCAAATTTAAATGGCAATTTGTTTAAGCCTCTCCACTTTAACCCGGCAATCCACTGCCCCCCAAAAAAAAAGAAGGAAAGTGTGGGGCCGTGGGGCAGATGTAAAAAATGCTACTCACATTTGCTTCGGAAAAGAATTCGCAACTCGGAACTGGTGAGCGGAACGGGAAAAGTTCTGGCGGGACGGGAAAGGAACTCAACTAAAACGCATAAATCTTCGTAAAGTGTCAGTGTCCATATTTTTTGTCTTCCCCCTTCGTGTTGCTCTTGTTTCGCTTTCAGTTTGCGCACTTGTTGTTGTTTTTTGTCATTGTCAGCAGCAGGGAACCTTATTTCCCCAGCAGTTTCTACAGAACAAGTTCTATAAAGTGAACTACAAACCTATTGAAAAAAACAGTTTTTGAAGAATATTTATTGTAGAATTCTTAAGCGAATTTTTAAAATACTAAAATAGAAAATTGTAAGGTAGATTTTATAATTTTATAATATACTATGATATTTTTTACTTAAACTATTATTTATTGATGGTGTTGAACTTTAAAACTTACACATTTATTGTAGCTAAAGTAAAGCCTAACAAAAGTACGTTGTATTTGCCACGCTATTATAACTTCCTTAAGGAAAAATCACTCATACGACCAGTAAGCCAGATCCACCTTAAGTTTACTTTAATTATTTATTAAAAAACTGATAAGAGTCTCATTTAAATATAAGAAATAGTACCACACTTACAAGATCTACAAAATATAAAGCAATTGTAAAACAGCGCTTCAATAAAATAAATCATACGCCCCGTAAATCAATATATTCCTTAAATATTACAATAAAATCATTTTATTAATTAAAGTGAAAGTCAAAGGAGCTCCACTGTATTTGTTGCCGCTTCTGTTTCTGTCCATTGCGTTTTGGGGTAATTTGTACGCATTTCTTTTGTCATTCTGTGCGACTTTTGGATTTTTTTTGGATTTGTTTGCGTACTCCGGACAAACCCAAAAAAAAACAAACAAAAATATGTTCTGTTGCTGTCATCGCCGCTGTCGCTGTTGTTGTTCTTGTTGCTGTTGCTGTTCGTTTATTATTGTTATTTCATTTGTTTATTTCATTCCCATTCACCGCCACCAAGTGTGTGAATAGCGAGTGGCAAAAAGCGGAAATTAGTTGCAGGCCGGCCCCATCCATCCTCCAATATCTACGTTTCCACAAAAAGTCGAGAAAAAATAATTATAAAAACGGCATAAAGTGTTGCTAAGCTCGGCAAACTAAAAACAAAAACAATTAGGAACAGGCCAGGGGCAATTAGTTGCAGGAGAAGTCCAGGGGAGCTGGCCAGTGGGCGTTGCAAGAGCGTAGGAGGTGTAAACCAGAGATGGACAGCAAATAAATGCAAATGAGTTGCGCAGCAGTTGCCTTTTTGTCTGCCTGCACTTGCAAAGCGATTAGCAACATTTATCCAAAGTTTTCACCCCTTCAAACCCCTCCCCACGACGAGACAAAACTTTTTGAAAAGGTTGCAAAACTGAGGGAGAGCCGGGGCAGTTAAATGATAAATAAACAAGTGTACGGTGGTCATTCTTTCGGCTTTTGTTCTTGTTTTGTTAAATAATTGCGAAGAGGAGAAATGAAATTGTTGTGTAAATTGCTGCAGATTTATTTACAGTGCGAGGATTTCGTGTATTTAAAGTATTTCTGCAAATAATCCCCTTCTTACGCAGCCAAGTGTTAATGAATGTGGCCAAGAAATTCATTCGAGTCAAGAGTGGGGAGCGAAAAATTATGTGAAATTTATCAAATGAACTCTTAAGAAAAAGCCAAGGCGCTTGGCATTATTCTTGGGTTCTGTCTGCCAAAAATATATATTAGATTCTATGTTTAAATGAAAAAGGAACCGAATAACATTAGTATTATTTTATTACAATATATTCTTGACCTATAATAATATGAATAAATACGTAACGTTCTTCCGATCAAATGAATTCAATTATTAAATAAAAAATCAATAAGGTAAGTGCGCTAATTGAATTACCACAGAAGAGTTCGCTCGAGTGCCTGAAGTTGGATGCATATGTTGAATTACCAATTATGCATGGAGATGGCTAATGGATGTACGGACCAGCTGGTCTGTAAACAATCTAATAATCTAATTTCCCCGCCAGCTGCACTCCCACATGCCATCAAGCAAACAAAAAGTTGGTGGTATTCGCCTGGCTAATAAGCACTTAATTAAATTACCGCCCGACGCCCGATGCCCGAAAAATATCAGACAGAATCCCTTCATTTTTCAGCTGTTGCGGAAATAAATGCAATTAAAAAATATTAAAATTATATAGCAGGGCACGACGGAGCTCTATCTATCCAGCAGAAAAGGGACGGCTATATTGATGCTGCCAGGATGGTGTGGTTGCCACAGAGGGCGGGGGATTTATAATCAGAGTTTCGACTCACCAACAAAGGGGGGCAAAAATGTTTGCTAATTATTTGCAAAATATTGGTGGCTCCTGTTTACACAATTAGTCATATTGCTGGGCGGTCGGTGGTGGCCAGCGAGTTTTAATGGCAGTAACCCGAAAAAGTTGTTATTAAAATTGCACAAAAATTTGATGCAATTTCCATGCGAATTTTCACAGCGTCGAATGGTGAATTTTAGCGGCAGGATGCAGCATTAGGGAAAACAAAGTGCAGTAAATTGGCAAAGGGATCAATTCAAGAGCCACCCGGGGGGTTAATCAAAGCGGAACAAAATTAAGCTGAAAACTACAATACTAACTACTTAAATGGAAACTTTAAAAGGAAGATAAATAAAAAAGAAAAGAGTGCCACAGGCACTGCCACCTCTCATCCTTCGCCTCCTTGTTGGCAGCACTTTAATTCCGCCCCAATTAGAGTAGAAAACTTGATAAAAGTTTCTGTCTGTGTCATTAAGTATGCCACTCATTGGAACCCTATCGCCGGTTGGGACTATATCCTGGTGTGTAGGCCCCCCCCTTGGCGCTCGTCCCTCCCGCAGGATGTCTGTCAACCGCAGAGGACCAATTCCAATGCTATTCAAATTGCGTATCCATCTTCATTTATTTCATTTTCCTGTAATTTCCTGAAAATTCTTTCTTTGCTGATATTTCACCCCCCCTGGCAGCTCCTATCTATCTCTTCTGGGTGCATTCTGCTGCTCTTTCTCCCCGGATTTTTGCCTTATCTATGGCTCCCTATCGCCATGGTCGGCACGTCTTTTCCTATTTTATTTTTTTTTGTTTTTTTTTTTTTGGTCGGAAATAGAAAAGTGCGCCAACTTTTCGCTTGAATTGGCAACGCTTACACCTCCCAACGCCCTTTTACCAGCCTCACCATCCTTCAGTGGCTGCACTTTGGCCAGGAGTCTCATGCACCGCAAAAAAATGGTAAACTTAAAAAAAATAATAAAACGGGAAATTGCAGAGGAACAGGTAAGAAGTTAAGTTAAATTAAAATGAAAGAAATCCCCTTTTTGATATCAAAGTATTTATTTTAAATTTAAAAATGTATCTTGCAAATATTTCTCTCTGTTTATTTCTGGCCATTTTCCTCCTCTGCCCTGCGGTTTTTGCGGTTGTGTGTGGGTTCAGTGCATCCATCGGACGGATGGCAACCTGTAATCGTTCTTTTGCGCCACATTTAAAATGTCTCCGGGTGTCTCCTTCGTCTCCAGCACATTCCCTCGATTTTTCCTTACTTTTTCCACCCCCTGTGACCGACGCCACTGTACATCTGTCTGCGTGTCCATTCGTTCATGTCTTGTTAGCGTAAATCAAGCGGAACAAAGCGACGGCATCCAGGAAGAAGAATCCGGCTGAACTGCCGGAGGAAGCCGCGGAGATGGAAGATGAGTCGTGGTAGGTCTCCGAGGATCTGGATGCAGCTCACCTCACCACCGCCCGCTTTGAAGTCAAGTCGCTGGGTCCACATAGAAATTTATTATGGCGCTCAGAACGGAAACTCGCTGGCTAAACTGCGCCTCTGGGATTGGGTTACGGATTGCAGTCCGCCGCGGAGACAGCTGGCCGTCCTGGATGTCCTTTTGCCAGGAGCCGCCGTTGTTGATTAAGCGCCGCGCACCAAAGCCATCAAATGGCTTTGTAATGCGGTTGGATAAGGGACACCGCTTAAATTGATAAATTCCACCAGCGCAGCCAACGGGAAGGATCTCTTTAGATTGCAGAGAAGCTGCCTTTGTTTTTGATGGATTGGGAGCGCAGCTCAAGTCCTGTAATAGCTGCTTACCAGTTGCGGTTTGTGCGAAGCTTTTCCAAGCGTTTAATTCAAGTCAAAGGAAAGTCTTATTAGTCAAACGCGTTTTATAAATTTATATATATATTTTAACTATACTATTACTTGCTATCTATTCCGATTTCGTTTTAAATGTTGCTCTCCAAACAAGAACTTCCATTTTAAATCGGCAGTTGACTTCGTACTCAAACCTTTCATGCAGGATAACCCCTTAACCCTTGGAATGCTGTTTTAACAGTCCCTTAAGTTCAGCCCGAAGCTGTTTGGCCTTTCACCGCCTTCAAAGCGGTTTGCCCTCATCGACGCCCCTCTTGAGACGTGTAGACAAGGTGCCAAACATCAGAAGGTACCCGAGGAAGAACCCGAGATGACCTACAAGCCCCAGTTCCCAGCCTCTGCCCCCGGCCGGCCCACATAAATCTGCTTCTCAGACTGCAAATGCAAATCAGCTTGAACTTGGGGGGCTGTGTAAGCCAATTTCGCTTGCCAATTAGTGGAGCATGGAGGGTTCCGATATTCGGAAATCTGGATACTCCCGTACACTCATAAACATGAACAAAGGCTCCGGCCAACGTCGAACAATGTCGGGATTGAGATTGCTCCTGCTGGCTCACTGGCAACATTCGATGGGGGAGATGAATGCAATTTATTGATTGCTGGGACCAGGCAATTGGTAATTAGAGATTGCTGCAAGTATCCTCCTTGAGTTATTGACATGATAAGAGCACATCACTGTCCCAGGCGTTCCTGGAACTTTTGCCGGAATCGAGAACTTTTCAATTGGACCTATCTGGAGCGGGCTTAAAGCGAATTAAATAGCAGACAATTAAATAAATTTGGCTTAAATTGGGGACGAAACTTTAGCCTGTTTGCTGGATACTCTGTGGTTCTGGCTAAAGTCTATCAAAGTTTTTGACACATGACAATATTCCCACAAGGACTTGACCTCGATTGCAATAATTGAATAATTCTTAGAGCAAATGTTATCAAGTTTGCTGGCCATCCAAGAATGCCAGTAGTGGCTTGCTTTCTATGGTCATAATAATTAAATATCACTCATACGCATGGGTTAAGAAGTACTTCGCCACAAAGCACATTTATACACATTCCGTGCACAGTGCTTCTCAAAAGTATACCAACTTACCTGAGCTATTATCGATATCTGCTGATACTTAAGATATAGTCTTAGGTTCTTCCTTGAATAATAACTAAATTCAATGCTCGATACATACCTTCTAGTGGAGATTATTTTAAATCTATAATGCTCAGTGTTTACCTAAATGTTTATGCCTCAAATTAATGCAGAATGTGTAATAAACAAAAGTGGCTCGCTTACGCAACAACACGCTTACAGACAAATGACAACAACTGCGAACACAGCAACAATATTTGCAGCAAAATATGCACCACCAGCAGTGGAAACAATAATAACAATTGCCATTGTCTGTGCAGCTGTGCACAACTGTGGCGTTCGTGTGTGTGCTGTGGTTTCAAATTTATAGACTTCTCTGTTGGCCCGAGGCCATGACTTTCTTATAACTCTTCTCACTTTCGTCCTGTGATCAGAACACTTAGCTTTAAGCTTGTAATATATTGGAATATGCGAAGAATGATATTAAAAATTAAATTAAAAGATATTAGAAGTTTAATTTAAAAGTATTTGAGATAAATATAATAAAGTATTTGTGTAGATCTTGAACTTAGAAAAATGCTAAAGCTGGGTTGCAGGATATACTTATTACTATTTATTTTTGTTCTAAATTAAGGGAACTAATATCAAACTATTATATATTTCATAACTGAATATTTTTTATTTACTTAGACAACAATTAAAAACTTAAGAGTTTATATAATGTGTGATACATTACGATTTTATTTATTTATTTACATAGGCAAAGGATATTACCTTACCTTACCTTTCTCATAAATAAAAACCTACTTTTCCTATTCAAAAACCTAATAAATTTGTTCTCAGTGCTCTTTTGGGTCCCAGACAAATGCAAATTGCATACATAATTGAGTTTTGCGGGGCGCAGAGTGACAAAGAGCGACCCAGAGCATCGGGCGGCGCAGAAGGGAATTTGGAATCTCTATTGGAGGACCCTCTTGCATGCATGTTTCATTACTTTAATTGAAATTATTCCACAATTATATTGAACATATTTGTCTGCAATCAGAGCATGCAGTTCGCATCCCACATACGCCCCGCCCTCTCCTTTCTCATTTCCCTGTTTTGTGGCCAAAGCTGCTTAATTTCGGAAACTTGTGTTGAGAAATCAATTAGGTTGCGTATACGCCATGTTGAAAAGAAAACTGCATGCTAGTAAGCTTGTCTGAGCCAGTGGTTTTCCATACTCAGCTGGCTAGCAATGCCATCGATCATGGGAAAATAAATAAGTACCAATTAGTTGTTGGGTGGAAAATAAGGTAGTAATTTCCAGGCGGATTTTCTCGCATTTCTCCGACGCCTGTTTCATTTTCCATCTGATTAGATGCTTTCACACTTCAGCTAAGTTTCATTTTTGTTCGGCTTAAAATTTCTTTCACCTATCCGGCTCCATTCAGACAACTTCCGCTCGTTCCAAGCCGAATCCCTGATTTATGTGGCATAATTAACGTTATCGCATCTCGTGCAGACCTCGCAGGCGCATTAATTTAGCAAATCCGCATGAAAAAGCGCATAAAAAGATAGATTCAGCACGCATCGAATGCGCGATTTGCCATTCATCGGAATTTAATGAACTGTCAACGCTGCCCGGGTGCAACGTAGCGTATGCGTGATTTATGGACAGCATATCAGCGGCAGATAGAGCATGCACCCACTGAAAACTGATCTGTCGGGGTCAGAATGCCGGAATAAATGCGCATAGATGGTCAAAAATTAATGCACCGAATTTTTAGCGGTACTTAAACTTATATTTGATATTAAATTTGAGGATAGAAAAGTCGCTGTGTAGTTCTAAGAGGAATCTATATATAAAAGTGTATTAATACCAATAAATCCTGGAAAATTAATTACAATGTAAGTGTTATAATTTAGTAACTATTTAAAGAACCTAAATGATTATTAAACATAGCTTCATATCCCATAATATAATCATATATCATATATATAATCATGAGGAGGCACGATGTGTTTGATTTTGGATTACAATCACTAAATTTAGGTTGTTTCGACTGATGCCGGAGCTCCAGGACAGATTTAACTGTTGCATACGCTCAAAGGATAATCGAGAGGAAGGAGATGCCGGAGCCTTAATGCATTTCCGCCTTTGCCTGCATGTGAGTAATATTTTAATGAAGACACGGCATCTAGGCGGGTGGAGATGGCGGGGCTGACATGCCGCGGAATTCCTTTGCCTTGCCAGGCACTTTATCAACTTCCGGCATGTGAGCGATGACAACGAGGACTTTCCAGGTGCAGGTGGATCAGGGGGCGGAACGGGACCGGTGTCCTGGAAATGTAGCCGTTTTGGGGGGTTGGGCGCAAATCAAGCGCAGCTAGCTCCTTGGCAAAACTTCGTCGGCCCGGGTCGAAGAAGGCCGGAAAATTCGCGTAAGCTTGCCACACTGCAATGAGGCGTGGAACGTGGTGAATGTCCTGCCGCCACTCCCCAATGGCCTCCCACATCCTTTGCATATTTTAGGAAGTGATTGCGCAAATGCATAATTTAATGACAGGCGATAGAGATGGATGGCAGTAGTTTTCGTTGAAGGCACACAGAGATTTTCCCTGCTGTAATTTTGATAAATGCTTTGCATTTTCAGATTGAGTTCGGAGTGAGAGTAACATAAACTTAAGGAGGTTGCCTCAGAAATATTAAGTTTAAGTAGAAGAAAGATAAGCTTTGTAATTATCTTTATTTTAAAGGAAACTCAAGCTACAAGCTTATTTATTTAATTCAAATATTAATTATTTAGAAACGCACAGCATAGATCATGAGTTAAATATAACTATATATTTGTTAATAAATTACTGTGGAAGTTTCTTGACCTTTTGCCATATCCATATCGAATCGAAAGTCATCCCCGAAGGCTGTTTTGCAATCAACATCTCCCCAAACGACCTTAACCCCATAATGGCCCATCTATGAGCGCTCATTGATCAGACAAATACTAAGCAGGGCCATCAGATACCAAATGGCAAACAAAACTCAATCAAAATAAACTAAACTAACTCGGCTACCCCTTCTGATTTCCCCCAAACTCTTCTGTATATATCTGGAAATTGAAGGGAACTTCTTTCGGATCGAAGCTCTCAGCAGCCAACTGTAATGCATATTACACAACAGACATGTTTACCCAGCGTCCTCGGCCCCTCTTGCCTTATATTTCCTTTTAAATTCAAAGTTATTTATATGTCAGGCGAAATTGAAATTGCCGCGGATGGCGGCAGAGCTGAGCATCGCCTGTCATGCTATCGATTCATCATCGTCATCATCATCATCATCGACAGTGTCAGTCGACATCATTACCAGCGACATTCAAAAGATGAAAGTGTCCGGAGATGTGATGGACTCGCTCGAGGAATTGAGTTACTCTCAATAAAATGCATTGTACTTCATCCGGGATTCAAAAACTAATCATTTCGGATGGGTTTGATGAAGCAGCCGTGACAGGACATAAGGAGCGTAAGCAAAACAGATACTTCCAATGATACAAAAATAATAGTTAAACTACTTTATTAGAAATTAAAATAAATACAAGTAATACTTTTTGAAATGCCTTTCGAAGATTATATATTTCAAGACTTATACCTGAAAAATGCATTAAAAATGCAAAACAAATTTATTATTAAGATATAGTAATATTAAATATTATTTTAATCAAAATACCAATGGCATTATATAATAAATAATAATATATATAAACTTAGTTTATTTACTGCTCCCAAGCATATACCCGTAACAGTTACAATCTGCAATTTATATTAAATATTAATAATAACTTTTAAAATAATATTCACATATTTCTTTTCAATATCCCAAAACCGAATCACAGTCGCAGTTTTTCAGCGCTCATCTCTAGCTTTAAATCCCGGAGCAGGCGACTACTTACGTCGACATTCATTTGAGTGCCGTGGGTACTATTGTAAAGATATTTTGAACACATCGAAGTAAAAAATATGTACGACTGCTGACATTCCCTGCGATTTTCCCTTTTCATTGCCACTCCCCCCTGCCGACACCCCATAAGTCCACACTCCTTTGTGTGACTGTCTCGCATATCAAAGGACCAAATTGCATAGCATTTGCTCTGGGTCGTTGGAATACACAGAAACATATTACGATAAATATGTTAAATCTTTAGTAGCATAAGATAATTATCTACACATTAGATCTATCTTTATTATATATCTATAATATGTATGATATAAAATATTAATAATTGTAAAATAAACAAAAATTTAGGTCGTTTGCAAAACCGATTCTGTACCTTTTGAAAATAAATAACAACTAACTGTAAATCTTAGAAAATTAAAACAGTAACTAGTTAAAAAGATCACAACTAATTCTCTCAGTGCAGCTAAGAAGCTTTGGTTTGTTGGCGTGTGTTAGAAATTGTCACTTGAAAATTGCCAAGTTGGAGGCGGCGGACAGGAATGCGAACAGGAGTGAGTGGGTTTTCTCGAGGGCGTGGGTGTGTGCGGTATCGGTTGGGTGACATATTTAATTTTAAGCTGTGACAGATATACATACTTGCGGAAAATGTGCTGGAAACTCAATGCATTTTCCTACATTTACATCCACACCCCACTTTCCATTTAGCGATAAATATTCCTTATCCCGACGCCTATTCGCTTCCCGATTTGTCGCCTCCTCTATTATGAATGCCAGCCCACGTAGATGTGCAATTATACTTGGGTAATTAGTTAAAATTGGCATTACAGCTATCCCTCTCCCTCGCATTAACGTAATTAAATCGCAAATGTATTGAGAAGCCTTTTTAGTGCTCATTTCGAGTACGTGCTTCCGAAGGAGCTCCCGAATGTAGGCAACATTAATTTGCATATTATAATTCGCCCTGCGAACATATTAAATGCATAATTTTTAAGGGGGCAGCAGCATAGAGCGCTCGGTTTTGCGGGCTGTTGCTGCTGTGCGGACACTAATTAAAATTGGCTTAATTTCCGATACCTTGGGGGTGAATATAAATATTTCATAATATTTATAGGGGATTGAGAGCGAACGTGATAAATTTACAACAAGCAGCGGCTGTTACAACGTTTACAGTTGGCCAGAATGGGCCATCATTTTTTAATACATATATTTATTTGATTCATATATTTTTTGTTCTAAAGATGTATATATATTTTATATATTTAAACTAGTGTACTGCTACGGAACTATGTAGCTGTTTAAACTACCAACTGCCAAATTTTTCTAATCTGGCGGTCAAAGTGCAGTAGAAGGGCGATTAACTCTGTGATATCGATTATGGAACTTTTATTTCTTCCACCACTAGCTGCAATGACGTCAGCGCACTGATCTCGCATCGTCGTTCTCCTGGTTTCTGTTCGCCGGGTACGCGAACTCGAGGAACGGCCAATTCGTTCGTTGATTTCGTTGAATTAAGTCGAATCTATGTTGTTGTTGAACAAATGTTATTGTTGTAGAAGCGAATAGGCGCCAATTTTGAACATATGTTGTTGTTGAGCAAATGTTATTGTTGTAGAAGCGAATAGGCGCCAATTTTGAACATATGTTGTTGTTGAACAAATGTTATTGTTGTAGGAAGCGGTTGGCGCCAATTTTGAAAACCAGCTGTTCAAATTTACCAACTGCCAAATTTTTCAAATCTGGCGGGCAGGTGCAGTAGAAGGGCGATTAACTCTGTGATATCGATTATGGAACTTTTATTTCTTCCACCACTAGCTGCAATGACGT